>NAJO01000094.1:0-54843 GCA_002077065.1 Cryoendolithus antarcticus
CAAAGCCTCCCCGTCCCCTCGGCGCCCCAAATCCACCTCTATCCCCATACCCGCCCCTCGGCGCACTCGGTGCATCACCTCTCGGCCCAGAAGGCGGCGCAGCAGGCGCCCTCTCATGCGCCGAAACGGATATCGGCGCTGATGCCGGGCCACTAGGCGGAGCCATCGAAGTTGCCGGCGCTGCGCGATAGCCACCAGGACCAGTAGGCGGAGCACGGACAGGCAGGTCGTCGTTTCGGTATGGTTCGCGGGGTGGTGGGACGCGGGGCTCAGGCTCGCGGCAGGCGGCGCGGTCATCTGCGTAAGCCCCTGGTGCTCTCGATGAGGGAGGGGGTGGAGAAGGTTCGCGGCGAGGGCGAGCTGGTTCAGGAGAGCGAAGACCGCGGTTATAGGGCTCACGAGCATCGTAGGGGTCGCGGGCAGCTAGTCTCGCGGCTGCGCGGTCATCGGCAGCTTGCTGTAAGCCGAGTCTGCTCGGATGGACGGGCGGCGAAGAGCGACGCGAGGTAGCTACAGAGTCGCGGCCACGGTCGTCGTAGTCATCATACGCTGGTCTTGCCGCTTGTCTGGCAGGTGGTGAGGGCGAGCGCGCAGCGGGTCGACGCCAATCCTGGGCTCGCGGGTCTATGCTCTCGTTGCGACGCACAGGCGAGCGGGAGTCGGCGCGGCGGTAGCCTCGAGTCACGCCTCTGACTGGTGGTGTGCGTTCGCGAGGGTACTCGGCACGGCGGGAAGGGCTCTCTGCCCGTGATGGCGGGTAGTCGTCGTAGTGATCGCGAGGCTGTGGGCTGGCAAGCCGCTCGCGCTTGGCAGGGGGAGGCGGTGTCCTACGGCCGCGACTGTTGATGGGTGATGGCTCTCTCGCTCGCTTCAGTGGCAGAGGCGATCTCTCGCGCTCCCGATACCGCGGAGGCGAGCGAGCTGGGTATGCGCGGTCGTCCCTGAAGTCGCGCTCATCGCGCGCAGCATGTCTCTCATCGCGGAAGTCTCTACCTCCGCGATAATCCCTATCCGCCTCCCTCTCCGGTTCTCTTCTGAACAGATCATCTCTCGGCAGCTCTTCACGTCGCACTTCCTCCCTCCGCGCCGGCACTCTGTAGCTATCTCCACCTCTTACTTCAGCCGGCCGAACACCAAGGTCTCTCCCATCTCTGAACCTATCAGTGCGCTCAGGCGAGCGTCTTCGGTACGAGTCAATCGCTCCTCGAGGCGGTGGACTGCGGCTTCGCGCCCTGCCTGGTGGGACATATGCTCTCCGCGGTGGCGATCTCGCAGTTCTATACGAGTCGATTCGCGGTGAGCGGGCGCCACCAGGTCGGTAGGATTGGCCGCGACTGCTGCCGTAGCGGTCTTCAGGGGGGATATCGAGGGGTCTGTCGGGTCTAATACGTTAGTCACGTTCCCTGAGTACGACACTCGAGCGCGGTCGTTGATAGTCCCGTATTGCGTTGGTGCACAGTCGAGACATGCATGACCCTCGCTGTCATATGGGCATTATCAATCGCACATCTGGCTTACCTTCGATCGTCCCTGGTGCGATCCATAGTGAACGCTGAGTCGATATGGTAGACTCAATGCTGAGCACCAACGCTATTACGTGTGCTCGATTCGAACGGTACCGTACCAATGTTGAAGAATGCGTGGAGATCGAGTGTCAATGTTGGCCTTTTGCTCGTTCATCTCAAAGTTCGAAGCTCTCGCGTTTGCCGAGTCTTGGCAGATTGACTGAGTTGATGATCACGTGCTCTCTGTGAAGCAGGCATTTACCCTCTCGATGAGGGTACTCCGTGGTGGAAATCGGCAGAACGGTCGAAAGGATGGCCGAGTCGTTGGACGGGCGCCAATAGACAGAAGATGCACAAGCTCTCACACTCTTTCATCCTCGCCTACGCCAGTCCACCTCTCATGCCATTGCCAATCGCTCTCAGATCCTCCTCACGAGACACCGATATAAGCACCCGCTGTATGCACATCGTACTCTTTCTGTATCTTTCACACATACTGTACACCCAGCCACCTCTTGACCCTGATCAAACATCCAAACTCCTCGCTAAGCAACGAATACACCCGATACACGCATCTTTCCCTCCTCAGCACTACCTCTTCTCCCTCCTCTCCCTATCCTTCCTCAACCTCTTCGCCCCCTCCTCAGCAACCATCTGACTCACATCCTCTCTCTCCATCCCCCCACTACCACCCTGCCACCCGCCACCACCCTCCCTCTCCCTCTGCGCCTCATACCTCCGCTTCAACTCCTCCTTCCCACCCGCCTCAAGCGCCTCAGGATCAACACTAACCTCCACATCCCCCCTCCTCTTCTTGCCGCCCCTCTCTTCACTGCCCAACAAAGGAACATCACTCGCAGGCCGCTTGTTGGTACCGGAGAGATCGTACGCGCGCTCGCCGCCGAAGAATCCTTCCGCGCGGATGGATTTCTCGCCTATGACTTGGCCGGCGGAACGGGGGTGAGAGGACTCCTCGGTTTCGGTCCCGCGGCGTTGTTTGCGCAGGTTGAATTCGCCCGCTATACTCTGCGTGCCCAGATCCGTGGGAACGGAGCTGTAGATCCCGCCTGGTGTTTCCGTGCCGGCGAAAGGCGTTGCGACTCCAGCGCCACGAGGTGCCGAGGGATCATCCTTGTCCTCTTCCTCCTCATCATCCGACTCTTCCTCCTCTTCCTCCTCCTCTTCATCGTCTTGCGGTGGCTGCAGCTCGCCCCAGACGTTCTTGTCAACAGGCGGCTCGGCCTTCGTCTGCGCAGCGGCGGCTTCGACCGCTGCGTCACCGTAGCCGTGCACGTCACCACCCCAGAGTGGCGCGCCTTTGTCGTCTACAGGCGCCTTGCCGTAGCCGCCCGGGTGGAAACCCCACGATGCGCCAGGTGGAGGCGGGGCATTGAGTCCAGGAATCTTCATCGCAGGGTACGAAGGCGGCGGTCCAAATCGCTGCTGATTGATGAGCCATGGCGGCCGCGCACCAGGAGGCATATTCAACGCCTCCTTTAACTCCTCACTCAGCTCTCCAGGCCTCAAATGTCGCAGATTTGTCTCGTACTCTTTCCCCTCATAGTACACCTCTCCATACCGCGTGAGATGCGGCTTCGTCTGTCGTCGGAAGAAAGCCTCGTACAACTTCTGATAGTCAATATCCAGCTTGCCCATCTTCGGCTGCACGCGCTCCCGCTGTTTCTGCTTCAGACTAGCTTCCGCCTGTTTCTCCAGCACCGCGTCACGCATATCCGATATCCCCGTCTCTGCGATGAACTTCGGCAACGCAAATCCAGCTTTCTCCACCCCGCGCTTCGAGCTCAGATATTCCCTCTTCAGCGACCAGTGGCCTGGCACAGGCACCACATTCCGCGAACTCTTGATGTTGACCAGTAGCTTCGGATCGCTGGCTGAGGTGTCCGTCCATTCAACGATCTCCGGCTTTTGCACGATGGCTTTCAGCTCAGCAATACTAAGTTTGTTGGCCTGTTTGCGCGCCTTCTTCGACAGCTTGGCGACAGTCTCCTCTTCCTCGTCCTCGCCCTGAATGTTATCGTCATCGTCGTCGAAGACTTTGGGCTGCTCTATCTCTTTCACGGGGGGCGCCTCTTCCTCATCTCGTTGCTGAAACTTCGTGAAGACACTGGCGAATTGCTCGTACAGCGGATCATCGGGCGAGAGCTCGGGGTCGGCGATGACAACGTCATCCTGTGCGGTTGCATCGGCTGCTGTGATCGAGGGTTTCACGGCTCCATTCGGCTGTCCGTCTTCGACAGGTGGACTGTCTTCCTTCGCGGGTGTCTCGGGTGCCTTGAATGTAGTCAGCACATACTCTTCGCGATGTAGTGCAGTGGGTCTCACTTCGCTCTTCTGCTGCTTCTTCCGCGCTCGTCGCTGTTCATTCTTGGTTGGCTTGCGCGCCTTGTTATCGGCCACAACGCCGGGCATGTTGCCTCACCTGTTCCGATAATGTGCAGTCAAGTTTTCCAGGATACTGCGCAGGGCACAATGCTTGAAGTAGGCGCACAAACGTTACAATATACGCGGCACATGAAAGTAAGGTGGGCAATGTTAGAGCATGTGTGATATGGAGCACAGAGGTTGTTCGTGCAAGGCAGTAAAAGTAAATGCCTGAGGCTTCATAGCGTGGCACCTCAGCTGTTCAAGGGAAGGCAGCTGCAGCGCTACCATTATGATTTGTAGACTTGACATGAACTTATATATCGATGCCCAAGCAGACCCAAGTAATTCCGAAGACTTTGCTGAAGTGGAAGAGCTCCTAGCTTTCTCCTTGCCATCCCGCCCACACAGCCTGCTTCGCCATTCAATCCGTCACGTCGTCTTAGGCGGCGGCGCCGCAGTACTTGCCGCAGCCGACAATGTCGACGTCGATGTAGGAGCTGTGTAAGCTGAGCCAATGGGACATCCTGTCGGATTGCATGCTCCCACCAGCGCCGGATTGGGCACATACGTATCTGAGTTCGCGCTACTCCTCAGTGGAATAGCAAACTGATCCAGAGCATCAACGCGCCACCATCGAGAGTACTTAGGCGCCGTCCACATCGTCTCGAACGCGCTCTTCTTCGTGGTTCCGATCTTGGTGTAATTCCCGAATTTGTCATCCGCGGCATAGAAGGCCCATTGCGCTACCGTGGTTGCGCCGTTCCAGGATACGTAGATTGTATTCGCGGACCCGACATTCTGGGCGTATACGTAGACTGCCGGAACAGTGTTGGCTGGCGTGGAAGTCCAGTCGTACGAGAATGTGCGGTAGCACATCGTTTTGCCGACGGAGTCGGCACCGGTAGTCCACGTTGCAGCGTAGTTGACCTCGAAATAGCCTTTTGAATTGATGAATTGCTCTCCGAAAGCTTGGCTACTGCCGTAGCCGAAGAAGTAGTTCCCATTTGGAAGTGCCTGGAAATTGCCTTGCGAGACGGATTGCCCGACGTTACTCGCTGTGGGTAGGGATCGTAAACGCAGAACAGCTTTGCCGGTCTTGTGGTTAAGGTCGATGATCATGCCCGTCGAGATTAGGTCTGTGTGGTTCACACCATTGTTGGCGTTGTCAAACAGAGATATAGTCGTGGTGTCGGTATCCTCGCGGACCCAACGCGCGTCGTGCTGCGAGGAAAAGTTGAACCCCTGGCAGGCAAAGTCGCTTGGAGAAGTGGGCATAGTACCGGGACATGCTAAACGCCAGACGATATCGTGAGTGCTGGAGTTGATCGCATATACAGAGTTCGTGTGCCGGGCCGAGATGAGATACACGTTGCTCTTCGTTGACTTGTCGATACTGTTGATGTGGAAGTAGTCAAAGGGCGAGTGTCCCGAGTAGCCATCTCCAGCTTGGCCGAAGGAACCCGGATAGATTCTAGTGTGGTTCAGAGGGACATGGTCAGAGGCATACCATTCGAACAATACTGCTCCGGATTTGATGTCGATCTCCTGAAATGCGCTGTCCATCAAGAAGCCTTGTTGCATTGTCACGCCGTACGGCATAGCAGTCATGTCATAGGGTATACTTCTGTACGAAGATAAGACCGCAGTATTGCCACCAGCCAGGACCTGAAACTCGTGTTGATCGGCGTAATTACCTGCGCCGCCGGTCTGCACAGAGGTTACGATGCGGTAGTTCGCGTCGAGAATCATTGCTGTGCCGATCGCGTAGCCCTGGTGACCAAGTCCCCCGGTGATGCAGAGGTGTGGACTGCCATTGTACATGCATACATGAAAGTTGTACGCATCGGCTCCGCCCACGACCCCGGCGCCGTCCCAGACCAGGTTGCCAGCTTTGTCGTATATGTACGGGCCATTGCCATCGGTCCCAGTGGGCGCGATGAACACATAACCAGAACTTGGGTTGTTGTTGATCGTGACGTTGATGGTTGGAGCGAATGAGAGAGGGCGCTACGTTTGTCAGCTGTCATAGAATGCTGAGAGCGTGCGTAGGTAGCTCACGGTAAAGAATTGTGTGGAAGGAAGTACGAGGGCCGCTGCAAGGATAGCATACTGGAGCAGCGAGCGCATGGTGAGGTATACTGCTGTCAACGTAACGGCGGAGCACCACTCAGTCGCTGAGAGTAGGGATGAGTGGCAACTGGAGAAGAGAGTACTGGGACTCACCATTATTTGGTCAGCACCTCCATACCTGCTTGCTACATTGCCACGCGTTGCCAGCACCAGCAGCGCTGCTATCAGATCATGAGACCAAATCTCGTGCAGTCAAGCGGACTCAACTTCGTGACTTGCGTCGTGATAGTCCGAGGTCTTTGCCACGCGCTGTAGGGCGCTGCTCTTCGAATACTCTTCTCCTCTCCGTGACCCTGTTCCAATGATGAGAGAGTCTTGACGACAGTGGCATTTTGTCAAGAAGTATGTCCAATTTGCTCAAGAAGGAAGGCTCCATCAAGGCATCGTTCAGGGAACAAAATCATTGTAAGGTAGCAAACAAGATTGACATCTCTCTCGAAGATTTGGTGAAAGCCAAGTGGCGGTGTCGATGACAGCAATATGCAATACTCGAGGCCAGGAATCGCGAAGCTCTCGCACCCCTTTGAGGGTCTTGGAACCTGGACCTGCTCTTACGACCGATCCAATAATGATGAGCCGTCATCCCGGATACTCATTGCGGCACAGCAATTATGAGATCGCCTCGCTTCGAGTCCAGGCGTTCAGCTGTTCGTGGTAGGCATACTACGCCTGCGGCTCGCTTGTGACAATCGTGTGTTTGTCGCACGAATCAGAGCTGCCAACACATTCGCGCAACACCAGATCTGGAGTCTGTACTGTCTCCAAACTATGATGTATGTATGTAGAGATTGGTAGACGACGGCAGGCGCGCCCAAGATGAGAATGCTCATACTTAGAGGCCCGTGCGCACTGCCTGCTCTGCAAGGTCATGTAGAAGCATTGAAAGCGAAAGACTTGGAATTGATTCGATAAGATGTGAGCACAGCTGCTGCCATAGCAACTTGATGTAGACTTCATACAACAAGCTATTGCTCGCAATGAGCACTACAGTGCCGCAATGACGTCCCGCCCGTTGTCCTACACAGCAACAACAAGCAGTGAACGCCACCACATAGAATCACACTCTTCTGCTCAGCAGACCCGATAGAACGACCTTGACCGACTAACGCATAAACCCATCCTTTGAATCTCTCTCACTCCTCCTCAGGAAGCCCTCCTTCCCTGCAAACACACTCTGTTGACCCGATGTCGCCGTGCGGGTCAAGGTCGTCGTATCCAGTTCCGTCATGCTGTCGTTTGTTGCAAAAGGTGATGAGGGTTTTGATGCATGGTCGTGAGGTCGTGAATGCTTGTGCGCTCAGTTGGGGCACGAAGCCTGCACGTGGCCGGGCTGCTTGCAGCGGTAGCAGACGCGCTCGTTGGTGCTCTCGGAGGGGCAGTCACGGGACAAGTGACCGGTCTCGCCGCCTGAATTGTGTTGTCAGTGTGGTTCATGTCAAGGGCTGATGTCAAGTCAAATACTCACAGTTGTAGCACTTCTGACCCTGAGTGCAGTCACGGCTCATGTGGCCGAACCCACCGCAAGAGTAGCAAGTCTGGCCACCCTGCTGCTGGCCGCCGTAGCCACCACGACCACCGCCGTAGCCACCCTGCTGACCACCGTATCCGCCACGTCCACCACCGTAGCCACCCTGCTGCTGGCCGCCGAAGCCACCACCCTGCTGAGGGCAGCTGCGAGCGATGTGGCCAACCTGACCGCACTTGTAGCACTCTTGTCCACCGCCACCGGCACCGCCGCCGAAGCCGCCACGCCCGCCACCGGCACCGCCGGAGGGAGCAGTCGGGCACTCGCGGGAGATGTGGCCGGTGTCGCCGCAGTTGTAGCAAGCCTTGTCCTTAGCAGGCTCGGTGCACTCGCGGGACAGGTGACCCTGGTTGCCGCAGTTGTAGCATGTTGGGGTACCTTTGCTGGGGCACTCTCTCGCCTGATGAGAAGGGTCGCCGCCTGCGAAAGTCATGTCAGCGTTCATTCATATAATATATTTTGACTGTTCTGCGCAGCGCCAAGTTGCGCATGCCTGTGCTGAGGGAAGGCTTACAGTTGTAGCACGCACGCCCGCCGGCACCGCCGCTCTGAGCACCGTAATCCATGATGTGGTGTGTGTTGTGTGATTTGGGGAGTTCTATTGATGCGATGTGGTGAATGAGTGCTTTGCGAAAATGATGGTGTAGGTGAAGTCGCAGAGGAAATTCTGTTGTCAACTTCATCAAATTGCCCCACACTCGCTTAACGCTCCTGGTTCGGCGGCCGGTGCGTCATTCCGCTGGTTTGGCCTTGGCAGAGTTTCGGCAGCGTAACGACAAGACGTAGGCGGTTTGGATTTCTCAGCGGTCGAAGGCGTTAGATAGCGAAGGATTTCCGTGCATCGTGACTTTTTGGCACTTAGTGGAGGCGGGAGGTCGCTCAGATTGCCATGTTGCTATTGACCCGGCCCTCAACACGCGTGAGTTGCAGCAGGTACCTGCGGCGTCAATCTGGGCGTCCTGCATCAATCCCTGAACTGGCAAAAGTCGCTTGGAGTTATTCGAGATCAAGCATCGTTCATTGGTCATGTAAAATCATACACTACCAGCGCTTGCCGGCCCTGGCTTTCCTCCTTTAGGACAACCACGTTTTCCTCATCAAACCCGATCCACCCCCGTGTAAGAGTGAGCTCACTCCGATCATGCTCGTCAACCTCATCGACAGAGCTCCCTCGTGAGCTGCCTTTAGCGATCCCGTGACTGACAAGGTCGAGTCCAGCCTGTGACGTGTCTTCCGGGATCGAGGTCTTCGTTCCTGGCTGCACTCTGACGCTGACGCTGCCACCTGCAAGCCTCTTACGCGCAGCAGATGACATGAAGCCGCCCTCGAGCTCCCATACTCGGAGTTCGTCACCTTGTCGGCTAATCGACACAGCCTTGCCGCGGTTGCCAACATAAGCCCCGGAGACTGACGAGGTGTGGCCCCATAGTCGGGTACCGTCGCTGATTGATAAGCTGTCTTTCGTCGAGAAGATCATGTAAAGTGTCAATGTGTTGTCGGGATGTGAGACTAGAAGGTATGGATGCGTGTGTGACAGCGAGGTCGGCTTTGAGTGTATCTGTCGTGACTCCTGGAAAGCAGGTGTGGTGGTTCCACTCGAGTGTGGACTCAGATGGGACGTCATAGGTATCGATGAGAACGCGAGTGGGCGATAGTGCTCGTCAATCGCCGACGCAGTTTTCGAGCGCTGCAGTTCGCCTGACTTCGACAGCTGGATCTCCTGCACGCCCACGGTCCATCCCGATAGGTAAGTCGGCAGCGCGTACGCTACCGAGACCAAGACTGTATCTGCGGTAACTCGTAGGCATGTCGAAAGTGGAGGCCAGATGTTGTGCGACTTGAGGGCATGCAACAGCCGTGGAGCGCCGTCATCTCTCACGGGGTCTATTCCGGATTCCGAGGCTCCGCATCTGTACACCGACAGTAGTTGGGTCGCTGTCATGGTGACTACGTATGGCCAAGCGATCGCCACAGACGCTATGAGTCCGTTGCTCGAAGGCTCACTGCTGTGACAGCGCGTGATTGTTTGTGCGTGGGCATCCATGTTGTAAAGGGCGAAAGAGCCATCTTCGAAGCCGAGCACAACTGTCGAGGGTTTGGTGGTGTCTTCCGAAGCATCGACAGCCAGACAAGTGGGCGGACTAAGGCTCGATGACTCGAGACTTGCCTGAGCAAGCAACCTCCGCTCACACTTCGCCGACCAAGCTCTCAAACCTTCGGCCTTGCTCGCCATGTAAATAATGCCATCGCACATCTGCACGACCACAGGGGGTATGGGCGCCTTCTCTGCCACCTTGATCTCCTCTACCGCACAGCTACCGCGCGTCCAGTTATGGCGCAGCTTGTACTGCCGCTTCCAATTCGTCTTGACTCCTGCTCTTCCTCTGCCTTCGAGCAGATGACCCTCATCAAGCCATCTCGAGGCCTTGGTCGCGAATCGGGCGTCCCGACTCGAGACGTCTCGTATACCCGGTAGTCGACTCGCGCGAGGCCGTACGAATCGGTCATAGTAGTGTGCTTTCCAAAGCTGGCCATCTCCTGCTAGACTTGAGAACTTATGGGAGAGTCTACTCACTTAGCTTTGTAGTTTATGCCAGGTGCACATTGACGACTTACCTCTGGCAGAGAGTGAGATCGGAAACAGGAAGATAGGAAAGTATCCGCAGCGTCAGCTCATCACTGAGGGTGCTGAGAGATCGCAAATGGTCTGCATTGCTGCAAACACGCTTCGCTGCAGTGAGGTCATGGTCGAGACCTGCAGCAGCTGCTTGTCGTTTGACCATGGCGCGATATAGGTTGAAAATGGGAAGGGCTGACCTTGATGGTTGATGTGTGGTGGCGTGAGATCTCCGGGAGCGGCTTGCCGAACGTGGCAGCTACGTCACGCTTCAAGGTGGCTGCATTCCATGGAGTCGCGGGCATCTCAACAGAACTCTACACCCACATCATTACTCACGAGTAACGCATCAGAGCAACAGTCAATACGAGAATTGAAGCGGATCTATCGAAAACGACATTCAGGCCGGCCTTGCAAACGAAGACAACTGTGGCAGATTTATTCAACACCGCAACAATGAGACTCTACATCCTCTCCCTGATCCTCGCCCTCTTTGCCGTGCTCTCCTTCGCAGCGAAAACGCCCCAGAGACCCATCGTCGTCTCGTACCCAGCAGGAACGCCAGACTACGTGATCCAAGAGGCCATCGATGCGATCAAGAATGCCGTACGCATTTACTAGTCCTCGATGCTCGAGCTCAGCACTAATCTTGACATAGGGCGGGCTCATCACACACGAGTACAAGCTGATCAAGGGCTTCGCTGCCAAGGTCGGCAAAGAAGCTGTGACAGCGGTGCAATCGCTCAACAACGGTGCGATCATCGAGGAGGACCAGGAGATGAGCATCACCGGGTCTTGAGCGGGTCGCGATCTAACGTGGGAGTGAGAGTGGTAAATGGTTACAGTATGCGGCTAATCACGACTTCACGATCGGGTATGAGGACAATGATCATCAGGAGTGGCCTTGACGAGCATGGCGATCACGTGGGCGATGGGACCGCTTTGACGGGGTTTGGACGGGTGACGAGCGACCTGTGACGGCGTTGATCGGTGAGACTTGTTACGGAAGATACCTATGCAGCATGCTGTAGTTGTCTGCGGTGGAGTTCAGAGTCTGGTGCCTGTTTATGTTACTGATCGGCGCAGGTAGGGATGAGGTCTACGGGCGGTTTGCTCAATGCGTGCACGTCGCGATGTGAACGTCGATAGGCGAATACCTAGTATCACCGCTCTTTGATAAGTCTGCGGGTGATGCACCCGCATCCAATTCCAATTCTCCGAGATGTCCTAGCGGAGTGATTGGTTATTCAATGGATTCACAAGCAAGGTCTGCTCACTGTGGTGATTTCCACACTCGTGGAAAACCGGAGGAGGGTGACGTCCAAGGTACACTGAAGTCGATCAACGCGGGACCATGGCAAGCATAATCAGCCATTTGCACGTGAATGCGGAACTATGTACTTCGTGTACAGTTGGCATGTATGTTCCGAAGGTGTGGTTCATCGCCGATCCAGCTTTCGCGTCGACATGCCTTTGCAACAAAACCATTGGCCAACATGCTTGCGGCGGTCAAGCAACCGTGCCGCCAAGACTGCAGCCTTTCTCGTTTGCTCGTCCGCGCTCATATCGCAACAGAGTTAGTGTGTGCTCGGCAGAACGGCTGTTCAGCGGATGGCTTGAAGGAGCTGCTCGGTAAGCGAGTGGCTTTTGGCTTGCGTATCATGCACATGAAAAGCCCCCGCTTCATCCCATCTCAGTGGTTCAACGGCAGACTAAAGACCCTAGAGGATGCTATGCACCAAAGCTTAGTGGTCACGACAACAGGGCATGAACCGGTGAAGCACGACCACACTCGCTTGAACGCATTGGCGCAGATGTAATGTAATGTACCTGTTCTGTTCACAGGGCAGGCGGCGCTTCCGCAGTCTCCTGATCACTCGTAAGGCGAAGCCCGAGACCTGGGCACCGGAGAAACTTAGCTGGCACAATGTTCTATCAAGCACACAGCTCGCGCAACACTCGATCGCAGGTAGCTTTCGCTAAGCCCATTCCGCTCAAAGAAGAAACTCCGCATTACGCTGGGTCGGCCGGCAACCTTGAACGCACGTGTCGGCACTTCGGGATCGCTCGGTTGCAAATCACTGGCTTTCACCCTAAGCCTCCTTCGGCCTTGCCCGGGTCTTGCAATTGGGCAAACTTGCAAGACCGCCTTGCAGAACACGATCCCAGAGCTCTGTGCCAAGAATGTGGAATCCAGGACCTGAACCGGAATCGACAGCAAAGATGGCATCGCCTTTGCGACCAGGGGCCCCACGATCGACGCTTTGCCGGCCATCAACTGCTGCAGGGAAGGTATGACCCAAAGATACATTTCGCAGACGCACCTGCGTATCGCGCCTTGACCAGGCTGGTGGTGCAAGCGCCTTCCGAGTGACCGTGAGCAGGATGTGGGGATGGAGTTTTCGCCGAGACAGTGGAGAAGTAGCGCGCCCGCAGGAAACTCTGTTATTGGTTTTGCCTAGCAGGTCAATCGCTGTACCCACCAAAACGGACGTTGCTACTGTTGCTGCAGCTGCAACGCTATACCGTTGAGGGCGCGCCGGTGTCGACCAGCTCCTCTCCCCGCGCTGCTGCTATCGCTACTGCCCGCTCACCTTGACCTGGCGCGCATCACTATGATACGCTTCCCACTCGGGGAGGGCTGAGTACCTCACATACTGCTGCCTTCTGCGTGGCTCGACACCAGACCTCAGCCTCTCCATTGCCAAGAGACCGTTGTATGTCACAGGATCTCTGTTTGGAAGTGGAAGCGAGGACTGCGATATACAGCTTTTGCTGTGCTGCGTGGGTAGAAATTTCGAGAACATCCGCGACAATTCACTCACATACTGTCAACACTACACAGAGAAGTGACGACAGCGATACTCGGCTACTCAAACGACTCGACAATCTGATATTAGTCTCCTGATCAATGACATCCTTGCAATCTAGCGTCGCCGTCTCGTTTGGGCCCGGCGCATTCGACAGCATGTCGGATCGACAGCCGGACCAGCATTGGCAGCAACAACAACATAGTCAGCAGAACCAGCAACACAACTACTTCGATCAGATCCCACTCGGCACTCCACCATGGCAGTCGAATGCGACACCGCTGTCGAGCAATCACCGGCATCCACAGCAGCCACAAGGTTACGGCCTAGGAGGCGCGAACCGTAACGTATATCAAGCTACTCCGACAAGCTTCGATCCGTACACTGGTCTGACAAGTACTGGACTACTCTCATCGAACAATGTCGGTTTCGTCACAAATCCGCAATGGCCTTCAGAAATGGACGTCTCGACGCCCTCGGTCTTTGCACCAACGCAGGATCCAATGGACCACGTCCGAACCCAAGCCAGTGGACTACTGCCCCCCACCAACGAGAGCCAACGACCCTCCAGTCGTCACGCACATACCTTTCCCGCGAAAGCGCTAGCACAACCTTCAAACAACCTCCTGTCTCCTGACGCGCTACGTCCAACACTCCAATCCCGCGCCAAGACTGCGCCAGTAAAGCCCGCCGCCGCCGTGAAGCGCGCCTCTAAGTCTCCAGCATCCGACGAGAGCGAAGAAGACTTCGTGCCCGACGACGCCGTCACCACCTCAAATCCCACCCAAAGCACAACCACCACGCGCGGCCGCAAACGCACACGCATTCCGCACACAGCAGTCGAGCGCCGCTACCGCGAGAATCTAAACGCCCACCTCGAGCGTCTCCGCCAAACGGTGCCATCAGTAGCCAGCCGGCGGCCCTCTGGCAACGCAGCCGCAAGGCCCGGGGAAATGTCTGCCATGGGCGCAGCGATCGGCGAGGGCGCGAAGCCCAGCAAGTGCGAGATCCTCAATGGAGCTATTGAGCATATCCAGGCGCTGGAGAGGGAAATTGCAGCACTGAGAAGCGAGAACAGTGAGTTGAGGGCTAGGACTCAGGGTTTGCAGGGGCCGGGTGAGGGACAGGTCCATGGGCAGGGGTGGTATGTGAGTGAGATGGAGAGGGGAGGGGGGTATGGGGAGTGGAAGGGACGAGCAGCCGGATGACGTTGGGCGGGAATTTTGTTCAGCGCACACGGCAAGTCAATGAGCGGACTTTAAGGCGTTCTGGGCAGGCGATGAGCGGAGCGGAAAGACCTCGCTCAACGGACTAGTAGCAAGACAGACTACGCTGGAACGTGGATATTCGCACAATGGCCCGATGCCCGTGCGATGGTTGTTTTCAATCGGAATTCTTGGGCGCGTCGGAAGCTGCAGATACCCCATGAGATAGCTACTCAGAAAGAAAGGCCAATCCAAACTTCAGCGAAGAAGTCCGATTCCCAGCTTCTCGCACGCTGCGTCTGCCTTGTCGAATATCTGCGCGCTGTTCAGCCAGTACCGGCTACACCGTGCGCCATGTGCGCCATGTGCGCCATGGTGCGACCTCTATCACAAGCGCGCCCAGGCACCGCTGCCAAGATAGGGCTGAGTAGCACCCATCACACCACCGTCTCTCAGCTCCCAAGCCAAAGCGGTGATGCCCATTGTCACTCTAGCCAGCCTCGGCAGCAAGCTCGGAGTCGTACTCCGAAGCCTATAATCCCAATGCAGTAAGTCCATTCCATCCTCGGCTGCTCACTCACTCATCACGAAACACCCATCTTCCACCACCCCTCATAGCCTCCCTCCACATCCCCTCGACCCTATCTCTCTCAATCACCCTAGCCTTCTCGCGATTAGCTTCTTCTTCCTGCGTACTAGGCATACCTGTGTTCCAGTACCCAGGCGGACTCGCACGGCGCGTAAAGACTTCTTTGTGCTTGCCGTGCTTGCCTGCGAAGTCGTGAGCTCGGGCTTCCAGCACAGTCTCCTTGCGCTTCGCATCGTCGTAACCCTGCATAGTCGCCTCCCAATCGAGTCCGAGGTACGCTTCGAGTAGATCTAAGCGAGACTTCGAGGTAGGCGGTAAGGCACCTGCTCGGGCCATCTCGAGGAATTGGCCGCCGCAGCAGGTTGGCAAGGTGCAGTTTGGGAGGCAACGACGGGTTTCGCGGCCACGGATGGTATCTGCGAAGGCGAATGAAGTGTCTTGATAGGCGGGGTTGATGCGGAAATCAGACGTGCTCAGGGCTGAGGGGTGGCGGAGCCGAAGGGGTTCCTCTTCGGGGCGGACTGGAGATGGTGCAGCGACGAGTCCACGTGGAGGTCGAAATTGGGCTGGTGCAGGTGTGGCGGCCGAGTTCTCAATCTTGATGGTTGGCGGATGAATGGTCGGCGGTGGTGATTTCTTAGGCAATGACCTCCGATTTGGCTGTACTAATCTTCGCTGCACTGGTAGTCTACTTGGCGTATCGTCGCTGAGCATCGCTCCGAGGCGCTCTGCGCTGGCTGACTTGACGGCTGGAGCGAAGTCACCCTTTTCGGTCACTACGACCTGACTGGTAGTTTCGTCGCCATCTTCGGCAAGGCAAGCAGCTTTGGCTGCTGCATCATCGCAAGATCCACGTCGTCTTCGTCCAGTGCGAGGTATTGAGCGTACGTTGGGGCTGATTCGCCTCAGTGGTGCGCGCTCGGGGCCGAACCGTGTAACCGGAGGCATAACCGTGAGATGAGCGATATCTCCAGCTTCAGACGGTTGTGGTGCGACACTCATAGAGGTGGCCTCCACTCTTGTCAGCATGAGTTCGTGCATGTCAGGCAAGTCTCCATCAGATAGGGAAGACGAGGTCTTCCTGAGTAGGCCATGCCCACGAAACGCGTTAGGCCGTGTAGTCTCTTCGGAAATGGCGCGATCATAGATGTTGATTCCGTGAAGTCTTCTGCGGGGCGTGCGGAGCGCTCCATCCAAGTGATCAAGATCTGACGTCTCCTGTCGCAGTACTTGATGAGGGCCAGCTCGTCCAGGGGGACTGTACTCGTCGGACTTGAGCTGGAAAGGCTTCTCGGCAGAGCCAGCGCCATCTGATCGTTGCTGCTCCCGCTTGACCTTGCGCGGAGGCGGCATTTGGACAGCAGAGCCACTTCGTCGTCGTTTGACCGTGCGCGCTGAGACCACTACTGGCTCATCCTCAGACTCCTGCTTGACAACGACGTGGTAATCATCTCCAGCGAATTTCTCGTCGCCTTCAGTGGTCTGGCTTGAGGTGACTTGTGGCACATGATCGTCCGAGGCCGGTGGCGAAGATCGTATGGGCAGCTCAGCGCGATGCATGGCTACATCTGATGAAGATTTTGAGGTAGGATGATTCCCTCCAACAGTGGCAAAGCCATCTGCGGCGGGCACGACAGCTTTCGGCGTTGTGTCATGGTCATTCGAAGCCACAGCATTATCCACTTCGATCGAGACGTCCAGAGGGAGCGTGGGCGCTGGGCCAACAGCGTTATCGTGGGCTAAGTCTTTGGCTAGTTTCGTACTGATGTACGCCTTCCACTGCCTTGCCGACTCCTTGGCCGCAGCGTACTTGGTCATAGCCTGCTTGACGACGTGATCGCAACGCTCATGCCGCACTTGCAGCTCGTCATGTTTGCGTTGAAGCTCCAAATGGCGACGGTGCAGCTCCTCGTACTTGATTGAGAGAGCATCGGATCCCTCCACGACCTGACCCTCGTTCGCGCGCGAGAGTCCACTCGGTCCTCCGTCTCCGGTGGCAATTGCCAATTGCTCATTCAAGGAGGCAATCTCGTTCTCGAGCTTGTCGATCCTCAAATCCTTCTTTATGATGAGGTTCCGGAGCTCGCGATCATCCTCAGGACTCGGAGGGCGTTTGGCACCCATTGCCGCGTGTGCACACGATCGTGCTACAGGCTCAACACATGTGTCGGAGGATCCAAGGTGTGGGGATCGCGTTCCAAACGCGAGGTCACGAGACGATCTAGCCTGAGGCAACTCACGCTAAGCTACTTTCGTCAGACTTCGGCTTGCTCATCAGTTCTCTACTCCAACGTCTTTCTCATTTGCCATCACTGGTTGGTCCCATCACGCGCCCAACACAACACACAATACTCATCACTGGTTCTCAACTGACCAATCAGTAGACGCTTGAACGTCTGTTGGTTCCTCCCCGTGGACAGAACTGAAAACATCGCCTGCGACGAGCACCTCTAGCCATCAAGAGAGTAGCAAAGAATACCCTGCAAAGCACGCTCTCGGATCCGTACTCTTAATGGGACCTGCAGGATCACCGGGATTCCTCACTTGAATACGGGACCCTTGACGTGTGCTGGGCGAGAGGCGGGTCGTGCAAGAGATCGCGGTCAGAAAGAGCTTCGGAAGTCAAGGGTTGACTGAAGGCTGTGCCACAGCCAGGTTGAAGACATTGTGGACTATAGCTAGTCGAAAGCACACTTTTGCGCAGCCGTGTACTGCAAAGGGTCGTTGTGTTGATTCCACGTGCACTGCGTCGGCTTGTGGGCTACAGTGTCTGAGCTTCAGCTCGCCGTCACTTCAGTACACCTACCGCGTTGGTGTATTATCACTCACAGCACCATTCACGAACTACCTACACATACTCGTAGATAGTGCTACATCTTTCGTGATTCGATCCTCTGATTGTCTTGAAGTCATGTCGTCTCTGTCCCCGAGAGGCTCCCTCTCCGGCGTGTCATCCGCTGCTGTGGCAGATGACTTCGCAGACTCGTTGAAAGACTTGACTCAGAATAACAAGTATGAGATCAGTAACTTGACGATCATCGCGAAAGAGAACACTGAGCATGCGCAAGTCATATCCAAAGCCCTCGAGAATCACATCAAGAAGGTAAGCGAGACTGATCACGTGATAATGCCAAGATATGGACGACGATGGCTGACGCTTTCCTTAGGCAGGTCCAGCGCACAAGCTTCCCGCGTTGTATCTCCTCGACTCGATCGTGAAGAACGTCGGCACTCCATACACAGTCTATCTTGGTCGATCACTGTACAGCACCTTCATGGAGGCATATACCTTGGTGGACACCAACACTCGGAAGTCGATGGAAGGAATGCTGAAGACATGGAAGGAGCCAGTACCCGGGTCTATGGACCCGCGACCAGTCTTCCCTCCTGAGGTATATCGGCCGATAGAGAACGCACTTATCAGGGCCCGTACAGCTGCATTGCAGCATCGCGGAATGCCACAGAACGGATATCACTCCACACCAACGCCACCACAGATGAACGGCCGATACATGCCGCCGCCCCAACAGAACTACGCCCAGTACCAGCAACCGCAGCAGTACTACAATCAAGCACCTCAGCAACAAACTATGCCGGTGTATGCGTCGACACCTGTGCCGCAGAACTTCGCGCAGCCACAGCCGCCCAGACCAGCCTACATCGATCCAGAGTCAGTGAAGCGTAATGTAGCCGGTGTCATCTCGCAAGTGCAGCAGGAGTTCGGGTCAGATCCCTTGAATGTGAAGACGCAAGCCAAATTGCAGGCGCTTCTCAGTCTCCAGCAAGTCCTCAACACACAACAGCTGCAGCCTGAGAGTCTACAGGCGATTGCAGCGCAGATAGATAAGTTCTCGGCGGCGGCCACGCCGCAGCCTCCAGTGCACTCTACTCCTGTCGTGTCTGTGCCGCAATGGCAACCCCCAGCCCCGATCGCGCAGCCTCTACCGCTTCCTGTCCAACAGCCCTACCTTCAGGCACAATCTGTCCAGCCGCCAATATATGCTCATCCGCCGACCTCGGTAGCTCCAACACAGGCACCGCCTGCTCTGAGCTCACAGCAGCTCGGCTCGCTCGCTGCACTGCTGCAGAACACACAAAAGCCTAGTACGCCACAGATGCGTGCCGCTGCTCCTGCACTACAGACCGCATCGCATGCACAGCTACATAGCTTCCAGAACCAGACAGCAGCCGCACCTCCACCACAGAGCGGAGGAGACCTCTTCGCTGCACTGGCCAAAGCAGGCTTGGTCAAGCCACCCACAATGCCACCTGTCATGCAGTTGTCAGCCACAACAAGTCAAGCACCGCCCGCGCCCGCACCAGGTGCTGATCTTGCCACTCTGCTCAACTCCCTGCACAAGCGTGGTACATCACAGGGCGGCAATGCACCCGCGACTAATGGTGCATCAGCAACCAGCTTCTCACCTCGCGTGCACGTTCCAGCGACCAATGCTGCACTCAAGGTATTCCGTCCTGAGCTCCTTCGTGCGCTGTACACCGACCAACCGAATCAATGCTCGACCTGCGGCCGTCGCTTCCTCTCTACGCCAGCAGGCCGCGAGACCAAAGCTCGCCACCTAGACTGGCACTTCCGCATCAACCAGCGCTTGGCAGAGAGCACCCGCGCCGCGCACCATCGCCACTGGTATCCCGACGCCCTCGAATGGATGAAGACAGAAGACTTCGACCCCAGTACCGTCACAGCCGACTCCGCAGCCGCCAAAGTTGCGACCGCCACCGAACGCGTCAAAGGACCAGAAGACATGTACGTTCGCGCCCCAGCCGGGATGACCAAGACGCAATGTCCTATCTGCTACGAGGAGATGCGCAGCAGTCACCCCGAGGAGGTGCAGGACTGGGTGTTCATGAACGCCACTTACAATGGAGGCAAGATTGTGCATGCGACTTGTCTGGCGGAGATGACTGGTGTTGTGCCGCAGCAGAATGGCGGAGGAGGGAGTTTGGCGGCCGCGTTGGCTGGTTTGGGAGGCAGTCGAGAGGGGAGTCGGACACCAGACAGTGTGTTGGGGAAACGAAAGGCGGAGGAGGGGTCCGGGAGCGCGCAGAAGCTGCGCAGGGAGTTCTGAGAGCAGAGCGAAGCTGCGTCATACTGACAGGCTTGATCATGGTGCCATATCATGCTGAGACAATAAGGCAATCGTTGTAGTCCTCTACACACAAGTTAGAATATTGCTATGACTTTGTTCGAGAGTTTCTGATCCGTGGGCGATCGGCCGCATCTCACGGCTGTATCATACTTAGGCCAAGAATTATCAATACATTTATCAACTCATTCCTTCAAAGAATCAGTCCAATCCGATCCAAACGACACCGGCAGCATTCCGCGCTGCGGTGAATGAAAGGAGCTGAGCTTTGTAATCGCGATTTCTTGACCCCGGACCTGCATTAGCTTCGTGCAGGGTATATCTTGATGGCAATCGAGCCGTGTTCGGTTCAATGATATTGCATACCGACTCGAGAGTTCGTATTCGGTCAACGTTGACTACGATTCTGCAGAGTTGGAACGAAAGTGCTCTCCGATTTCAAAGGTGCCGATCACGCTGTCAAACGAACTATGCCTTCAACGATCACTCCATACAAAATCAACGTCCCCGACTCAGCGCTACAGTCTCTCAAAACCAAGCTCGACGCTACCATCTTTCCCGACGTCGTCGACTTCAGCGATGATTGGAGCTATGGCGCGCTACTCAGCGACATCAAGCGATTGACGAATCATTGGGCCAATGGCTTTGATTGGCGAGCACAAGAGGCTAGCATCAACGAGCGTTTACCGCAATTCACGACCAAAGTCGATATCGATGGCTTTGGCGAGCTCGACATGCATTTCGTGCATGAGAAGAGTGAAGTGACGGGGGCGATCCCGTTATTGTTCGTGCATGGATGTAAGAACTACCAATCGTGACGCTCTTCATACATTTGAGCTTTAAGCTGATCAATGAGTAGGGCCTGGGAGCTTCCTTGAAGTCGAGAAGATCCTCCCTCTCTTGACCAAGTCGACTGGAAATGGTCCTGCGTTTCACGTTGTGGCGCCTTCGTTACCGAACTTTGCGTTCTCGGAAGGACCGTCAAAGCCGGGCTTTGGGCTGAAGCAGTATGCGGAGTCGATGCACAATATCATGCTAGCTCTAGGCTATGATCAGTATGGTCAGCAATATGGCCGCTTTGCTACAAGAGCGACGTCAGCTGACGATGTGCAGTAACTCAAGGTGGTGACTGGGGCTTCAAAGTCACCCGTGCTGTCGGCCACTTCTACCCAAAGCACTGCCTAGCCTCTCACATCAATCTTGTACTGGCTAAGAAGCCCGCTCGTTCTGCAGAGCAAGAAGAGCCAACTTACACGGAGGGCGAGAAAGCCGGTGTGGTTCGCACTGACTGGTTTGCCCAAGAAGGCTTCGGCTACAATTTGCTGCAATCAACCAAACCCTCCACAATCGGCTTCGCCCTCGCAGACTCGCCTGTGGCACTCCTCGCCTGGATCTATGAGAAGCTACACGACTGGAGTGATGCGTACCCCTGGACAGACGATGAGATTCTGACCTGGGTATGCATGTACCAATTCGCACGCGCAGGCCCAGCAGCGAGTGCGCGGATCTACTACGAAGTGCAGCACCAGAAGAACGAGGCGAAGCACGCATTCGCTACTGGGTATATTCCAGATGTGAAGCTTGGCGTTTCGATCTTCCCGAGGGACATCTATGTGCCGCCGGTGGCGTGGGCGAAGCAATTAGGGCCTGTGGTGTTCGAGGGAGTGCATACTGACGGTGGGCACTTTGCGGCACATGAGAAGCCGGAACTGCTTGCCGGAGATCTGAGGATCATGTTCGATGAGGGCGGCGGCGCTTTTGACGTCGCTGACAAGTTCAGAGCATAGTCAGTTCGGTCACAACCCATACAGAACACGATCATTTCGCAAGACTGAGCGCCTGCATCCCTTAGGCTGTAGCTGCCGATGCTTGACGAACTGGGTGAACCTGTCGAGATCGTGAGCCGTTTTGTAGCATGATTGAGGACTTGCAGATGGCCAGCTTCACTCGAATGTTATGCCCATGACTGGCAATACCACTTTGATAGAGCCAAAATAACCTGATCTGTAAGGCTGTAACGCTCCGGAGTCAGCCTCGCCAGCGATCACGTTCATCGACTGTCACATAGGATGAAGCTCTATCATCAGATTGAGGGTCTCTCATTGTACATCTCGCGTACCATGAGGCCCAGGAAACTATGAGTGTTGTTGCGTATCGAGAGGATGGACCGGCTTACTCAGCAACACTTGGCAGATTGGCCAATTGACGATTAGCATCGGCCGTGAAACGACAACCATCGCCAGATCGACAAGATGGCAGAGTCTACAGTTGAAAGTTCCCAATTTCCGGCGGCCTCAAAGACAGCATCCGGCATAGTCAACGGCCTACACACCAACGTCAGCCTGATCTCATTCTCAGACAAGATCTTGCTCACGATCACCTCCCTCTCCGCGCCACCAGCACACTGGATCCACGTTCCACTCGCAGCCAATGCCACAGATCCGATGAACCCAGGGCACTTCCCCAGCCATGACACGACGAACGAGTTGCTACCCTTGACGCACCTGACTGCTACTACCGTGCTCGGAGGTACGAAGCGAGACGAAGAAGTCTTCGGTCAGACTCTGGCTACGACTATCGGCAGTGCGATCTTGATGCAACGGCCCGGCGAGGAGCGTATGCTCGTCGTTGGGCTTGGTCTCAAGGGCGTCAGTACGATGGGCAGGCCCGCCTTCGAGGAGGTCATCGGCTTGGTGTTGGAGTGCTTGTGAGGTGTCTGCCAAGGCTTATCCGGGGGAAAGTGTCACCGTTGCACTTTCACGTCGCGTACTCCACCACGCGTTTGCGATTATCGTCGGCGCATTGGACATGGCTACAACGAAGCACTTACTGCAGCTTCCCGATGGGAGCAGTGACGGTGGTAAGATATACATTGACTAGTGCGATGAGGAGGTACCTTGCTAATCCAAACTACTAGACATCATCCTCCACCAACCTCGCCAACATGAGCCACAAAGACACCTCGAACCTTGCACGCTACGGTATCTTTCCATAGTCGATATCGACCACGTCCCGCTCCATATCTTCACGAGGGCCAAGTACGATGTCAGTACCACGAGTGCGGCCGTGGAGGCATTCTTCTCCAACATCCTCGTATCAGGCGGGGACGATCAATGGTGGAATACGTTGAGGCATGAGTCGAGCTTAGGTATACTGGTAGCAGTGGAGCACCCAACAGCGCACTCAAGCACTGTGCCAAGAATCACAGAGCTTCTATTCATCGCTACGAAGCATAATCATGAGTCAGCGGCGCTCCGACTGTCGCCTCACTCCGAGCCTACGCTTGCGGACGTCGATGGCATGCGGACGACGCCTCCGCTGGCGCTCACGGCACATGCTATCTCATCATATCTCCTTCACAATTCAGACCTGCCGACACCGCCGTCATCGCCCACCGCCAACTCCGGCGCAGAAGTCCAGTCCGCCACATTCTTGCCTTCGCCCATCGATCACAGCACCGAAGTCGTCCATGAGCCGCCTACGAAGAAGCGTCGCACTGCCAACGATGCGTTTGACGAGGCCAACGAACGGCGAAAGGCTGCGCAGCGCAAAGGTGGTCGGGCTGTTTCAGCCGCTGCATCTATCGGGCATCGACGTGAGAGCAGCGGCGGACAGATCTTAGTGCCTCTCCAGACAAGGCCACTATCTCGCTCGCCCAGCGTGATCGACTCGCGGCCTCCAACAGCTGTTGATGGTAAGCGAAGATCGACTTTGTCGAGAGTCGAGAGCGTCTCTGCACTTCCTTCGCCAACAGTGGAGTCGGCTTACTCTGCTGTCCACGAGCAGAACAAGGTGCTAGTGCAGCGCACCGTCATGACATGCATGCGCGCTTACGGCTTAGAGCAGTCCAGACATGACCGAAAGTCGAAGTCTGATCCGCAAGACCAGGAAGGTGCGGATACAGATCGGAAGGATGAGTACAAGCTAGTCTACCATCAGACTTACAAGGGCGTTTGCTTCGCGTTCCGCGCACACATGGCTGAAATACCGCTGTCGCAATATGCAGCCGCGCTCGCCGAGACGGCAGACAAACTGCTCGCGATCTTCCTGGCGGATCCCGTAGCTTCGGGTCTTGCCGGTCATCCAGACAAGCTCACACCGGGAGGGCGGAAGTTGTTCGGGTCCGCAAAGACCGAAGAGCAGCACGTATTTGTCGGGCATGGCATAGGGTAGGTAGAAGGCTGGTTCCGAAGGTCAAATTCGAAGTTGAATTTCGTTCCACTTGCCCCGTCCTAGCTCATCGATCTTTCACCGCATGCAGTTTCTGCCGTCTGTTGTCATATCGCTCCCACCCTGCGTGCACAAGGTCTTCATCGATCAAAAGATCTCGCATGCGAAGCCACTGCATGGGCGGCAGCTCTAGAAGCCAATCTAGCAGACCATAGTAGCGAGCTCCAGCCGTGACAACGAACCATGCGAGTGCACATGCCGTACCAAGCGCGAACCCGACGTAGACTTGGTGAGGATGATGATAGTTCAATTCTCTGCCACATCGTCAGTGAGTCTCCCGCACGCAACAAGCCTTGCTCACGCACACTCTACTCGCGCCCACAGCAGCAGCGAGCACGAACGCAGCAAGTCCCAACACACCCCTCTGCCACACCGCAATCCCCACGTAGTCACCTTCTCTCCGCTTCGCCAACGCCGGTCTATGCCTCACGACTACCCATAGCCCCAAATACACCGCCCAATACGCCATGAACTGCGCATGACTACTCGGCATTCCATACCCCTTCCCCAAGTCCAATCTCGGCCTATCACCCTTCAATGTGCGCTTTAGGATGTAATTCAGGGCTTCGCAGGCGAGCTGCCCGGCGAGCATAAGAGCTATCTCGATCTCGCGCGTGGCGTAGAAGAGGGTGGAGTAGATTATCAGGAGGGCTTGGGGAAGGAGGGCGAGGTAGGCGGATATGACTGAGAGGGGAGAGGAGGGGTCGTAGAGGACGTGGGTTAGAGAGAGGGAGACGGAGGAGATTGGGGTGTCGGCCATGGTGACAGAGGTACGTAGAAAGGTCAGACCTTGAGGTCGAAAAGCGATTATGTAGAATAATCCCCCAATACCATCCACGACTCCATGTTCAATATCGAAAAGTACCGAGACTGAGGCACCACATGGACTTTAGTATGAACCTTATCTTTCATGTGCTGACTCACCAGCGACCTCGCCACAGATGTTCGATCTCAAGGCACGCGGTGCTCCTCTTCTATCACCTTCTCTCGCAGCTAGGTACTGTTCGCTCGACTGCATTCTCGCCATCGCAGCATTCACTTCCGAGCATCTATCGATCATCACGACACGACGCGCTCTTATAGCCGTCGAGACTATGCACGCATACTTATAGTATCCGTTGCCTGCTGGGCAATTTCCCAGCTACGACCAATAGACTGAATAGACGACATGGCAGACGAATTCGAAGAGCGCGAAGAGGAGCTCTCGTCTGTCGAAGCTATCTACCCGGAGATCATCATTACCAACAAATACACTGCATCGCTAGACATCAAGGTTGCTCCGTCGCCGCCACTCCTGGTTCGATTTGTTCCTTCTGCGCCTGCGACAGTTCTGAAGGCAACATACGCGCAGGCTGCTACACCGACAGCCGCCCATATCGAGCATGATGTGCATTTGTCGCATTTGCCACCGCTGAACTTGCGCGTCACACTTCCTGACGGCTACCCGGCTGAGGTCGAAGCGGAGGTGAACATTAAGACGGAGCATGATTGGCTCCCTGAGACTAAGCTGGACGAGTTGCAACGACAGCTGGTCGATCTGTGGGAGGATCTCGGACGTTGTCAGGTCTTGTACTCCTATATCGACCACCTGGAGAATGCAGCGAGCTCGGGGTTCAGTTTAGACCAATCGGACGACGGCTGCTTGACTCTGCCCGCGTCTTTAGAGCCAGCACTTGTCTCCTTTGACAAAGAGACAAAGCTCAAGCAATTTCAGGAGGGCACGTATGACTGCGGCATCTGTCTCGAACCCAAGAAAGGCACTCAATGTCACAAGATCGACAAGTGCGGCCATGTCTTCTGCCTGCAATGTCTGCAAGACTGCTACAACAACTCAATCACAGAAGGCGCAGTCGCAGATGTCTGCTGTCTTGATCCATCTTGCGGCCAAGCGAAAGCTGGACAGCGCGCACGGAAGCCAAAGCCACTGCACCCTAGAGAACTCCTCGCGATGGGCGTTGAAGATTCAATGGTCCGTAGATACGTTGAGATGAAACGCAAGAAGCGCTTAGAATCTGACAAAGACACCGTCTATTGCCCTCGCGAGTGGTGTACGAAACCTGCCAGATCACGCAAGTACCCACCCATCCCGGATGATCTCACTCAGTATCCGAACTCTGATTCGGATGATGAGAATGCATCAGAACCGAAGATCATCACTGATGACGACGACCGTCTATGCATCTGCGAAAACCCCAAATGCGGAATGGCTTTCTGCAAAGTTTGCTACAAGTCCTGGCACGGTCCTATTGAGCGTTGCCACCCTCGTAATCCAGACGAGCTTTCAGCCGAGGACAAGGCGTCGTACGAGTATATCATGGCTCACACCAGTCCATGTCCTTACTGTCGATCGCCTGTGCAGAAGACCATGGGCTGTAATCATATGCAATGCTATCAGTGCACTACGCACTTTTGTTATCTCTGCGGCAGCTGGCTTGACAAAGACTCGCCGTATCAGCACTTCAACAAAGTTGGATCTGAGTGCTATAATCGATTGTGGGAGCTTGAGGAAGGTGATGAGGGGCAGGAGCCAGAGGATGGAGAGGGCTTCAGGGGTGCGAGGCGGTGGGAGCAGATGGCGATTGAGGTTGCGCGAGCTGCGGACGAAGAGGATGCAAGACTGATGCAGCAAGAGCAGCAGGTACAGAGACGACAAGGTACTGTTTGAATGGATATGCTCCCGAGGAGGCTAGCGCTAACATGAGTAAGAAGTTCGGCAGGATGATGTAGAGCGCGCTATGAGGCTGCCCCAAGATCTAGTGCATGCGGTGGAGGAGATGGATGACCAGCCAGTAGAGGTTCCAGAGCTAGAGCGTCAGCTTTTGGGTGGCGGTATCGTCGACGGTGTGGCTCACATTGGAATCGATCACCCGGCACCTCTTGCAGACCCAGCAGCGCGACCGCCAGGCAGGCGGAGACGTAATCCGTTTCCAGTCGGCCCTCCTGCTGTCAATGGCAATGCCGGTAGAGGAGGTGCCGCGGCCGCAGTCAGAGCCCACGAGCGCGGTCAGCGCCCGCTGGCGAACGGTCGTGCACCTCCCAGACGAGGTCCGAATGCTCAGCCAGCACAAGGTGGACATGGTGGTGCGGGCATCAGGCGACGGGCTGTGCCTGAGCATGAGATGGAGGAAGAGGATCGTGCGTTCTTCGACGCCATTGACGAGAGGGGCATGCATGGGCCCTGGGATCCGGATGAGGTGTGATCCCTCAACGACGGCGTGGGCTGCTTGGCAAGTGGTAGTAGCCGAAATGGTTGATCAAGTGGTGAAGCAGACTCGGTTAGTAAGGGTAGATAGAGATACGTAAATGAAATAGAGTGTCATGAGCACCTCAGAATTCTGTGAGGCAGTGTACCTACATAGTAGTCATGCTTCTAGCCACTCAAAGTCTTTATACGAACAGGCGCTCCTCCGCTTCATAGCTGGTTCTCCGTATCGCATGTAAAGGCTTTCGTTCTCGATAACGTATTCATATGTATACCTGTAATGAACCCCGTATGATTGTGCAACGATGCAAGCGAGGTGACGTTGGATTCGGTAACGAGTCGTTGTCGAATGGACGGGAAGCCCTGTAGTTGTGGCAAATGCTATCTTACAGCTACATTTATCCGATTTGTGTTACTTTGCAGCACCTTTGTACGACAGACAAGTTCTTCCTGATAATCGCCTCTTAGGCTGGAAAGGCTTTGACAGTGAGCTGAATCACACACTCTTGATCCGCAGCAACTGTGGCACTTCGAACGCGTGTCCAACATCAAGTCTACACTCCACTGAGTACAAGGATACCAGCTAGAAGGCACTCATTCGCCACTATGGCCGCCCCATCTGATCACAAAAACATTGTCATCATAGGCGGCGGCATCATCGGCTGCACAAGTGCCTACTATCTGAGTCGCCACCGCTCCTACGACCCAGCGAAACACAAGATCACCATTCTAGAAGCCACAAAGATCGCAGGCGGAGCTTCGGGCAAAGCCGGTGGTCTCCTTGCTCTGTGGGCGTATCCTAGCTCCATCGTCCCACTGAGTTATAAGCTGCACAAACAGCTTAGCGACAAGCATGGTGGCGAAGACCGATGGGGGTATAGGGCTGTGCATTGTGGGCAGGTTGAGTGCGTGGGGCGGCATTTGGAGGATGTGAAGGAAGCTGGGGAGGGGAAGCTGAGTGTTGAGGGGAAGGATGGGGAGATGGATGGGGAGGACGGTGGGAAGGGCAGTGTGAGTCTGAAGAAGCGGACGAAAGATGCTATGAGCAAGTTGCGAGCTGCTGGTGTGCCGAGCGATATGGACTGGATTGACCCTGCGAGTCTGCGGGGGTATGATGAGATGGGCGACCCGAGTACGACCGCACAAGTCCATCCTTTCCAATTCACGACTGCCATGGCTGAGCTCGCAGCGGAGGAAGGCGTAGATGTCCAAACCGGCGCAAGCGTGGACAGCATCAACTACACGTCCGATGGCAGCGGAGTGGAGAGCGTGACATACACTCAAAACAGCACCAGCCACACCCTCCCCGCGACGGACGTCGTGCTATCCGCCGGCCCCTGGACGCGGAGTATCTACCCTGATGCTCCTATAGAAGCCCTTCGCGCACACAGCGTTACGATCCGACCTTCGCGACCAGTGAGTGCTTACGCGCTGTTCACACAGATCCGACTCCCGGCTGGATTTGGAGACAAGGATGCCGCGAAGCGTGTAGTGAGCAAAGGGATGCCAAACTCCCGCGCAGCTCGCGGCGAGCAGATCGTGACGCCCGAGATCTACGCTCGTCCGCGGAACGAAGTCTACGCGTGCGGTGAAGGCGACCACCTTGTGCCTCTGCCCAAGTCCTCAGATCTGGTCGAGGTGGATGAGCAGCGATGTCAGGACATTGTGGATTATGTCGCTTCTGTCTCTGACGAGCTGAGGGATGGCGAGGTGACGGCACGGCAGGCTTGCTACTTGCCTAATGTTGTGGGCAGTGGAGGACCGCTGATCGGGCTAACGGACGTGAAAGGCCTAGTCATGGCGGCGGGACATACGTGCTGGGGAATCCAGAATGGGCCTGGGACAGGCAAGTTGGTGTCCGAGTTTGTGTTTGACGGGGAGGCGAAGAGCGCGAAGATTAAGGGGCTGGATCCGAGGATGGCGATGTAGGTGCAATTGATGTATCGCCTCATGTCTCGAAGGTCGTTGTCTTCATGAGTAGCATTTCTCGGGCTCACTGCTCTTGCGTGCATCAGCCTTTTGTGCTCAATCACGCACTCATGCTGTCCGGCTCCCGGCGACTTGCGGTCCAATTACTTCGATTGTGTTCGGATCCAAACCCATCGTGAGGCACGTCCCAGCCATGGCACCGATCTGGCTCCCTAATCAATCAACTTGGTAGCTCGGGGCTCTCAGAACACCTCAGTCCCCACCCTACACCCGAACCAGTTTCCCAATTCATCCCTCGGCTCCTCCTCTTCATTCCGCATGAAACTCGTCAACCTCATATTCCCTCCATCGTCCTCGTCTTCGGGCCAGTCCACCCGCACAGCCTCCTTGGCCTTTCCCTTAACCTCCAACATCTCCTTCACAGTACCCCAGCTAAACCGACACTCGCTCCCCCACCCAAACACCGGATCCACGGCCGCCTTCATCCAGTCCGTGCAACGCACATCGCTTGGGTAGCCACTGCCCCAGCCCGGTACTGAGGAGGAGGTGCTGTAAGGGTCGTAGAGAACGTCGAGCGCGATGTCGCGCGTGACTTTCGCGCAGACACTCGCAGCTGAGACGGAGGGGTATAGACTATCTGCCTTCTTCGCCACAGTGATCTCGAGTGTGGGGAACAACTTCTCCAGCTTCTTCTGATACGTCGCCGGCGGTCCGATAGTATCGATAAATACTTCCTTCACCATCACGCCCTTCCCCAGCACATCGCGGATAAGCTGGATCGTAGCATCCATAGCCTGCGTATTCAGATTCCCACCCCCATTCGCCGAGAGCATGGCAGCACCAATATCTCTTGCGCTCATGACCTGTACAGCCCAACCGGATTGCTCGTACAAATCCGTTCCAGAGGTGCAGATCTTCTCGAACAAGTCCGCGCGGACTGCAGGCGTGAGCACTTTCGAGTCGTCGAAGTGGTGCGTGTCTGCTAGTAATGAGTGGTGCAGGGTGGTGGGCAGGTAGTAGAGGCCGTACACCATGGGGCCGAGCACTGGGCCACGCCCGGCTTCGTCTATGCCTAGGACACATGGCGTCGTGAGAAGGTGAGAAGGGACATCGGAGTGGTGGGTGTAGCTCTCGCCGGCAAGGAGTGCGGTGTGAGAGATGGAGGGTGGGGTGAAGGTTGCGGGGGTGAGGGTGAGGTCTTGAGACTCGGGCTGGTCGTCCATGAGGTCGTCCATGTTGGTGATGGCTATCGCTGCAAAAGAATGCAGGTGCCTCCAAATGTACGTCCTAAGCTGAAGTGAGGCTTGCAGGAAGACGCGACTGAACGCGTCGCCTCGGCTCGTCTTTGATTGGCTCATAGCGCCAAGACGCTACGTTTGGGCGACATCCACCCATATTCCAGGAACTTGGGGAGGTTCTTCTTCTGAAAAGTCTCGTATACTAGAATTGCTTATTTCGGAGGACTCGGAATAAGCGTAAACCACGGTAGTCGTTCACTTCAGGATAATGGGTGATCGCAGGCTCAGCTCTTCCAGCGATCTGAAGGTCTCGGTGACTAGCCCTTCCCATTCGTGAATCGATTAGTTTTACCGTGATCAGGAGATCCTTATCCCAAACCCGCGATATGGTGGAAAGACACGAATGTACGTCTGTGTGAAAAATCGGGAGATACGTTATCTCTCAATGGTGCAGTAGGAATGGGATTTGATGCAGGCAATGGTAGCGTGAGCACCTTCAGACGGTCGTTAGTACGGACATCATTGCTTTAGTCAAGTCTTTACAGCCAGTGTACCTACAATCGCTACACAGGATACTCCCTAATACGCCATGATATGTACATTTCTGCTTTCCCATCCCACCTTTCCCTCTACCAGCTCTCTCTCCGCAGCTGCCTCACGGGCTCGCCTGCGCCTCCTGCAATCCATGCGCAACCGTATACCCATTCACAGGATCAAACTCCCCCGGCGCCATGAAATTGGTCTTGGGATTCTTCTGCGCCTTCGCAGCACTGCACCTCGCCATCGTAGGGCTAGACCTCGAAATCGCATCCGTAAAGTAGAAGTCCTTGATGGGCAGCTCGAAAGCCTGCCCGGAGATCTTGGCGCCCTTATTCTGCTCCACTAGCTGGACTTTGCTTAGTTGAGGGAGGCCGGCGGGCTCGACTATGTCGTAGCGGCGGAGGGCGGGCGAGATCTCTTCCATGCGGTCGCGGAGCTGCTCGATGTCGTCGTAGGGTAGTGGGGCGCCGAGGGCCCCCGAGACGGCGCGGATGATCTTCCAATCTTCGCGTGCGGCGCCGTAGATGCTTGTTGCTGGACGGGACATTTGCACGCGGCCTTCGGTGTTGACGTAAGTGCCTGACTTCTCCGTGTAGGCTGCGCCGGGTAGTACCACATCTGCTAGTGCGGCGCCGCGGTCACCGTGATGGCCTTGGTAGATGACGAAAGCATCTTTGGGCAGGTCCTCAGCGGTGATCTCGTCTGCGCCGAGGAGCCAGACAATCTTGGGCGTTGTGGAAGCGGTCTGAGGGCTGGGAACTGTGAAGCCGACCTCGTAGGCAGCCGCGCGGGAGGCGGCGCGTTGAAGGACGTTGTAACCATTCCATTCGTCGGTAGAGAATACACTCTTGTTCTTCTCGACGAACGCGCCAACGGTCTCATAAATAGCCTTGGCGTCAGGGTGCTCGACCGCTGCCGAGCCGACGATGATCATTGGCCGCTTGGCACCTGCAAGCTTCTTGCCAAAGGCGCCGTTGAGTGCGGACTTCAGTGCATTGGCGTCAGCGCCGAGGTTATCGTAGTCGAAGGTCGAAGGAAAGTCCTCGCCAACCAGGCCGACTTCGAGATCGGAGCGGAGCCATGACTTGCGGATGCGTGCATTAAGAACCGAAGCCTCATGTCTTGGGTTAGTACCAACCAAAAGGATGGCATCAGCGTCTTCAACACCAGTGATCTTGGAGTTGAAGGCGTAATTCGACCTAATGTCAATGCCGTGTGCGACGGGTGACGAGCCCTGTGCTTGATCTAGCGCAAGGTTCTCCGAGCCAAGTTTGTTAGCCAGGTCCTTTGCTGCGACCAGCGTCTCGGTCTCGATGAGCTGACCCGCAACGAACTTGATCTCATCGCCCTTTGGTGCAAGCTCCTTGTGCTTCTCCGAGATCTCAACGAGCACGTTCTCCCATGTCGCTGGCTGGAACTCGTTGTTTCGCCGTATCAGGGGTGTGGTCAAGCGCTGTGTGTTAAGTCCGTCGCAGGCAAAGCGGGTCTTGTCATTGATCCATTCCTCATTCACGTCATCATTGAGTCGTGGCAAAACACGCATGACTTGCAGACCTCTTGCATCGACCCTGATATTGCTGCCGAGCGCGTCAAGCACATCGATGGTTTCGGTGTGGTACAGTTCCCATGGTCGTGCGCGGAATGCGTATGGCTTCGAAAGCAGAGCTCCAACAGGGCAAAGGTCGATGACGTTACCAGAAAGCTCAGTGTCGAGTGCCGTCTCCAAGTATGTGCCGATCTCCAAGCTGTTTCCACGTCCTGTGCTGCCAAGCTCAGGAGCACCAGCAATGTCGTTTGCGAACCGTACGCATCGCGTGCAGTGAATGCATCGGTTCATCGATGTCTACTCCATGTCAGCCTGTGTCTTGAACTCCATCTCATGCAATGTCCACATACCTTAATCAACGGTCCAATGTTCTTGTCCTCAACAGCCCTCTTCCCGCCCAACTCATGGAACCTCCCTCTGTCCGCTCCATACCTCATACTCTGATCTTGCAAATCGCACTCTCCGCCCTGATCGCAAATTGGGCAGTCCAATGGGTGATTCGCAAGCAAGAACTCCATCACTCCCTCTCTCGCCTTGTGCGCAAGCGGACTGTCTGTCTTAACCACCATCCCAGGCTGTACAGGCCATGCACATGACGCGACAGGCTTCGGCGCGCGCTCAACTTCGACCAGACACATACGGCAGTTTCCGGCGATCATGAGTTTCTCGTGGTAGCAGTAGCGGGGTACTACTGAGCCGGCCTTTTCGCAGGCTTGGATAAGGGCAGAGCCAGCTGTGCCAATTGTCAGTACTATATATCGCACACTCGCGAGTACCGATCGTACCCTCTATCGACACTTTCTTCCCATCGATCGTGACCTCAATCTCGGCCGGACGGCGCGAGCTCGAGGCGAATGTGCGGGCGGCGGCATGGGACTGGGTGGCGAGACGCTGGGTCTGCCGTAAAGACCGCAATACCTGTTGCCGCATCATCTTGACCAACGCCGCGGGATGAGAGGAGATTGAAAGGAAAGAGATAATGCGTGCAATGGCGTGGCGATCGTGTGCACAGTGGTGTCGTCGAACATCGAATGCACAGTAGCTGTGTTAATTGAAGAGCGTTGATTGGCTGGACAAGCGGACCTTCCCTTCCACAGAGGAGCTTAAATTACATGAGGCTCGAGAATCCATGTATTGATACATGTAGTTATACATGTATTTGTACAATGCGGAAGCGGCCTACAGAGCGACAGCAGTACAGAATTGGGTGCAGTATCACACCAAGGATCGAGACACAGTGTAGCGAGAATAACATGACTTTAACAAGATGTAGCCGACGCGATACGTAGCGCACCATAGCAGGTCTTTCTCTGGGGCAACTATCCAACAGCACTTTGACTCTGCTGACGAGTATATCGATACCGAGAGTAATGGACCTCGCTCAAAGGCATGGGTGGTCAGATATTTGCTCCAGGACACGGTACTGGCAACCTCCACATCTCGCACTTAATTGAGCCTCACCAGGCCAATCCGAGCCCAAGATATCTCGCGATCGAATTGAGGCCCAGCAGATATGGCGAACAACCACAGTGCTCGTAGCACCACCGCAGGATCAGAGAAATTGAATGTATGAAACACAGGAAATCCCGGGTAAGAGTACTTCAAGTTTGTAGCGACCGTTGGTAAGGAAAATCACTTCATCGAGCCTGTTTTGTGACAGACCCTCGGGTTGTCCAGCTACAGCGCACGATTGACATGATCTGCGACACACAATAGAGAATCCCTGCGTGATTTGCAACAGGGACACTACAATAAATCGTGCCGGTAATGAGTGAAGAGAAAAGAAGACTACGGGAGAGCGTCGAGAATTCGGTGATATTGGAAGGCTGGTGGAACGTGCGCGACGGGAGGATGGGTGCGGGAGGGTGGATCTTGTGGAACGTCGACATGTTGGTGTCGCGGCCTGGCACGAGCATGCATGAAATAGTCATTAGAACTTTGGACGGTATCGCCAACGATGCGTACCACGGTTCTGTGACAGCAGCACCGCTCGCCAATGGCTATCATAGCCACGCGATAGACTTCAGCAGCCCATGCATATAGTGGCGCTCTGGTGGCTGGCTGCTCGCTTGCACCTCAGCTGATCCGGCGGGGACGACAGGTAGGACCGTAGGAGCCGCTATGAATTGCTGACAGCAGCCTCAGATTCCAAGGACGTAAAGGCTCTTCCTCGTAGCAGTTGGCAGCACTGCTAAGCCAGTCTCTCGCCCACTATGAGTCTCACGGACGACAAGATCGATCACCTCCAAACCCCGAGTCCTGACCCCGCCGCCAAACCCTCCTCCTCCACCGGCCACGACCACGATGTCCCACCCCCAACAGCCGCCGATCTCGAACCCCTAAACCAGCACGACTTCCACATTCTCATCGGCCTCCGCCCCCAAGACCCAGACTTTACATGGCCCTCCACGGTCCCAGCCCACAGCCTCTACCACTCCATCAATCATGCTTACACTTACGTGAACTGGAAGTACCGCATTTTCGACATCGCGACCTACGTCCTGCTAGCCCTACAAGTCCTCCTAGCCGCGATCTTCATAGTCCTCGGCTCCCTCACAAGCCTTGACTCGCACGTCGCGATCGCCGTCCTAGGCGCCATCAGCACCGTGATCGGCGGCGTGCTGGCGCTTATGAAAGGCCAAGGGTTGCCGAACCGATTGAGGCAGATGAGAGATCGGTTGAGGGATGTGAAATTCGAGGCTGAAGAGATGTACTGGGATTTCCAGGCGGGGAGGCGGGTTTGTTACGCGGATGTTAGGAAGTTAAGGGAGGGTTTTGTGGGTGTTATGGATGAGGCGAGGAGGAATCATCCGGATACTTGGAACTCGGATACGGACGACATTATGCAGGGGATTAGGGCGAGGGCTGGGTCGAGGCTTCTGGGGCCGCCTGTGGCGAGTGACAGGGTGCCTGCTTCACCTGTTCCGCCGGAGAAGATGGGGATAGTGTGAGTTGTATATACTGTTGTTTGATCTGATGATGCAATGTATAGCATGTAAAAATGATCTCGATCGTCGTCAAGGTTTCTGAGCAATGGTCCTCTCATTCGGCAAGATAGTCTGACAGTGCGAAGTCAACACTCCCTGCTAGCCCTTTTACAAAGTCCCACGACACAGCAGGTCCAACCTTCCACTTTCCTCCAGCCTCCAGCGGATCTCCTCCACCAAACCCTCCAGCTCTGACTAGCAACCTCAAGCTCGCCAGCGTGGCAATCTGCGCATACACGTCAATCGAAGTCCTCACATCGTGCGGCAGTATCGCATGCAGTACAGCCAGCAGTCTATCCAACGGGAACGCTGAAGGCGCGAGCAAATGACGAGGCAGCTTTCGCTGTTGCGAGGGCTTGCCACCCCCAGATCGAGCCGTACCTCCGCCCTTCTTGCGACGCTTGCGCTCGGAGGTTTGCGAGAAGTAGAGTTGATCAAGACGCGCCGGGTTGGAGGAGCAGAGGTAGGCTGCGATGAGGATGTACTTCGCGTAGTAGGGGAGGTTGTAAGCTCGTGATCGCTTGGTCGTGGCTACAGCGGCGGAAGGGCTGAGGATGGAGTCCAGCAGGACGCTTTCTTCTTGGAACAGCTTTCGCTGCGCCACGAGTAGTCGGCTGAAATCGCGCGTGCCGAAGTCGCCTTTTCGAATCGGGGAGACGAAGGTGGGCCAGAGCTTGTGGCAGACTGAGCGGAAGCTGGCATAATCTCGAGCGCAGCTTTGTCCAAGAGAGTCAAAGACCGCGGCGCAGAAGCGAGGCCAGAGCCAGGCTTTGTCTTCAGCATGGGTGTCGTCGTCGTAGTCGAGCTCTGGTGGAAACTCGCCAGTGAAGATGTCTAAAGCCTCGCGGGACAGGATGTGGATGCTCTGGTTTCGGGAGTAGGGTGGGAAGTGGACGTGAGGTACGCCTGATGCATGGAGGAATCGTGGTCCGGAATGATTAACGATGAGGACTGTAGTCAGTCCTGGCACATTTTCCCCAAGTCGCGCGAGTGCTGGAAGTAATGTGGGTGGCGGCTCGCGTTGTCGATCGATGCCGTCAAAGACCAGTATGTACTTGTCGATGCCTCTCAACAGTCGCTGCAGCTGAGCGGTCAAGGTACTGAGATTCTCGCATCGTTCGTTCGCGATCGTCTTGGCGCCATCGTCTGACAAAGAGCCACTGACTGCAGCAACAGTTCGCTCAAGTAAGTGCCGGCCGGTCACGCATTCTCTGCAGCTTACGATCACGTGTCGCAACTCGCTACGCTCCAGATAGGACTTCACTAGACCGCTCTTCGCTGTAGAATGTGCGCCGTGGACGACCGTTGTCGGCGGACTGGGCAGATGAGGCTGATGCTGAGGTCAGTGACAAAACTCGCGATCTCGACGGGATCATGATAGCTCACCGAAAAGACCGCACTCAATTGTCGGATCTGAGCTTCTCGACAAGGCCACTGCTCTCGAAGCATGAGCACGAGCTCTTCTGGCAGCATCTCGAGACCCATGATACCTTCGCCTGGAATGCTCTTCTCACGCCTTCCTTGGAACGCCTCCAAGCTGTCGCGTCCCGGCAGATGCAGCGCTAATGCAGGTACATCGCCGGCCCGCAACGCTATCCAGTCGCCCCACTTCACTTCCTACAAAAAATCCGGGGAAAGTGCTTGCGCCCAGAAACAAACGCAACTCTCGTGCGTTCCTTCCGTTTGTCGCGAGAATGTTGCTCGTGAGCACCTGCCTGCGTCTGTTGACGCAGGCCTTCCATCGCATTCACCATGGCTTCACCTACCTTCTCTTCGTCAAACTCTTCCGATTACACACACATGCATCACGGCCAGCGACGATGCCTCGGGCTAAGGGGACCAAGGCTGCTGTCGACGTCGCTATCGATGTGCTGCCGAAACGGCGGATGAGGCATGTCAAGACCAAGGAGGAGTGTCGCCTTGGTAATGAGACTTTGGAGGTTTGGAGTGTCGAGCTGCCTAGCAAGCATGCCGAGAACATCCTTAGGTATGGCTGATTCTGTTGATGACAGTATTGTACTGACAAGCAATGCAGAGTGATCAAGGACAACATTCCTGGTCAAGACAGCATCGACCTTCAGCATCTTCGCAGATTCGCCAGGCCGAAGTACATGCCAGCAAGCGTCCTCGGTCAGCGCGATCTCGTCAAGGAGATGCACACCGTCCCTCGCACCTGGGAGAACGCCACTTCTTCGACCGTGATGCAGTCCCCTGGTAGTACCAAGTGGGATGCTGCCGATCCAGCCAAGAAGACCGCGATCAATACCCGCACTCCGACGCTGTACCTGCTCGTTTGCCCTGCTCAATGTATCAACCTGCCCGAACTGTACGATGTACTCAAGAAAGAGTCGCCTTTTACTTCAGCCTCCGACTCGTGGGCATTCCCGCTCGAGATCAAGAAGGTCACTGTCCCGCGCCAACCTCCGACGAACCCAGAACAAGCAGTCGCCTGGTCTGCGCAGTATTGGCCAACCTTCTACCGGAAGACCAACCCGTTCGGCGCTCATCCAGCAACAATCGCCAAGGCCGAAAGTGATCTTAAGCATCCGCTCATCGGCAACCTTGGCATCGAGGAGGGTCTTGCCCTTGCTGAGCAGGCTGCGGAAGAGACTACAAGTCAAGGCTATGGAGTGAAGACGGGGTGCGTGATCGTGGAAAGGGTTAATGACAAGACACAGGTCATCGCCGCGGCTGGAGACGCCCGACACAAATCCATGACCCCTGAGGAGACAGCAGACAGCAACGCACAGAGCAGCAAAGCATGTAGCAAATCCGGGAATCCTATGTGCCATGCCGTCATGCGCGCCGTCGGCATGGTTGGTCGCAAGCGCCTCCGCGTGGCCTCTCACCCGATGGCCAAGACCGCAGATCGTGGAGAGAAGGCCCTCATGAAAGCAGGCCTGAACCTGGACCAACGCGCTCACGACGCCTTCTTCCTGGACCAACCTATCAATGATTTCGAAGAGCAGTTCTTCCGTCGCGACAACCTCAAGCCAGACGGCTACCTCTGCCTCAAGCTTGAAGTCTTCCTCACACATGAGCCCTGTGTCATGTGCTCCATGGCACTCGTCCACTCCCGCGTAGGACGAGTCTTCTTCCGCGACCGCATGCCTCGCACCGGCGGTCTGACAGCCGAGGTCACTAGTAATGACACCGGCGCTGCTGGACTCGGGTATGGCTTGTGTTGGCGCAAAGAACTGAACTGGCAATTCATGTGTTGGGAGTACGCCCTCGAGGAGCCTCCCAAAGACACAACAACCACTACTCCATCAACCAAGACTCCAACGCAGCCAGTCGCTGATCGCCCAGCTCTTCCTGTGGCACCTCGCGGCGGTGGCGGAGGCAAAAAGAAGAAGAACAAAGGTGGTTGCTTTGGCCGGGATCGCGCGGCAGAGAAGTCCACGTTCCCCTCCGACCCCTCTTCTTCCACCGATGAGGGCAACGCTTCTGGCAAGACGAGTTATGCTAATCCCTATTTGAGCAGCTTTGCGAGTGTCCATGTGTAGAACGTATGGGCGCAGATGGTGAGCTACTGGAAGGGCATCGGATATAAGAGCATGGATTGCTTGAAGGGCAGGCTTTGGGGGCGCAGATCTTGGAAGTATTGGAGGGCATGGGCATTGCTTTTCGGGGATGGGGTGGGAAGCCGAGGATTAGCGATGGCGTTTTGGGCGGCCGGACTGAGAATTAGCGATGCATCGAGATACCTACACATGGTCTTGCTGGAATTGCAAGGGCCGCATAGATTACAGCGAACCGGGCGAGGTCGCAATGAAGCGCAAGCTGTACATATGCAAGTACACATACTCATCACTTCTTCACGCTTCCCCTCTGAATCGGAGCCTCGCTTTCTGAATCTGAGCGTTCGCCATGCCACACTATATACACACTTCTCCGCCGTCCCGTCATCCCCCCTCTACCGTCCACCTCATTACCCCCCGGCACAAATGTTCTCGTCTAAAACGGATTATCCTCCGCGGGCACCTCGTGCACGAAGAAATCCCCAATCACGGGGATCTTCTGCAGGATATCCTTCTGCACCCTCGGTATGCCGTCGAAGAAGAACAGCGCGAAGATGCCTGCCGAAGCTCCAAACGCCGTCACCATGGGCGCGATTCGCCGGAAGTAGGAGATATCGTAATGCCCGGCTTTTATCTTGGCGGACTCGTATCTATTGGGGGATTGAGGTCAGTGGGTGTATGGACCTGGCATGGTCGGAGTTTGGAGCTGGGATGGGGATGATGGGGCGGTGGATGGGACGTACTGGGGCCCGTATTGCGATTTGAAGTTCTTGTAAGGGACGCGTTGGCGGAATTGCTGCACGCCGTGGTGGCCTTCGGAGCCGAGACCGTAGGCCTGTGGGAGACGGGTGTTAGTAGCTTGCGATGGTGTGACGCTTTGGCGCTGTCGACGCAGGCGCGGGAAAGCTGGAGAGACGTACCCGGCGGATCATTGTTGGGCGCATTGTGAGCGTGTGTCGGGGGGCGTTGACAGTGGGATGATGTGGAGTGAGTAGGTGGGTGAAAGAAGCTGCGGTATTGGCGACGGCGAGGTTGAGAGGTTGACGTCTGGGGCTTGGCGAGTCATTGGGTGCGCTACGGTGTACATGCATGTACAGTACGAGACGTCAAATTGACTTTCCATATACTGGATGATATAACATTAATCTCCTCTCCCCACTCCCACCTCGACTCCTTCGCCGCCTAGTTCGAACCAGCATACGCATGGCCTAGAACAATGTCCTGGCGCTGGCAGCATTGCGCCCATCGCCAGCTCAGCAGGGATGGAAACCTCGAGCAGCAGCTCCAAAGTCACAGTCTCATACTGTGATCCTTCTGCCCTCTTCCCACTCGTCTCGCGCGATCTTGCGACTCGGCTTCCTTTGCGGAACCTCAACTGGCACTCCCACGCTCGCCCTTTGCGGCAGATCAAATCGCTTCATGTAGACTTTGTCCCCGACGAGGCCACAAAGCGCAGTCTTCGCGCTAATGACCCGCGATTGCGCGACATCAATGGCGCGAATGGGAGCGTGGCGGGGGAGGAGGACGGAGGAGTGCCGGTGAAGCAGCGCAGGCATCAAATCCCGGGCCTGAAGACGAGTCCGTATCTGCACGTGTATCTGCTACGATGTGACGATAAGGACACGTATAAAGCTAGCGAGAGGGCGAAACTACGTGAGTGGGTGAAGGAGCGCGCTTCGCTCCAGAGCAAGAAGGACAGGCATGATGCTGATGAGTGGCTCGTACTGCATGTCGTGCTGCCTGGCACGGCAGCCGCGAATGAGCCGAGATGGCGCGAAAGCGCGCAAGATCCTGATGAGCTGAAGGAGAGGAAGAAGAGCAATATCAAGTTACCGGGGAAAAGCACAAGGACTGTGTTCGATAAGCTGCGGAGCGACTTCAATGACAAGCAAAGTCCAGATCGCATTGCGCAGGTGCGGCTGCTGAAGAGTCAGGTGCCACAGGACTTGCTGCCTACTCCCGCGATCCCTCAGACGCTGTCTGAATCTGCCCAGGAGCGGGAGAATGCTTGGGCGGATCTGGTGACGAAGTTGAAGACCTTGATCTTGATCCCTTTTGACGCGCGAGTACGGCAGTATGAGGATGACATCGCTGAGCAGGAGGCAAGGCGTTCTTTGCCCGGGTGGAACTTTTGCACCTTCTTCATCCACAAGGAGGGCCTCGCGAAGGCATTAGAGAGCGTTGGGCTGGTCGAGGATGCATTGGCTATCTATGATGAGCTCAATGTGGGCTTGGAGACTGCAGTGAGGGACTTGGCCGAAGGGAACGCAGAGGGCGTGCTGACATCTTTCGAACCTGCGACCAGCGACATATTGGACCGTATTGTCGGACGCCCGACCACAGCGAACAGCACACCGAGGAAAGGGGTGCAGGAACATACAGCGGACCTTTTCTCCAAAGACTACCGATCAGCGATCGTACGAAGTCAAATCTCACTCTTCGACTTCACATCTTATATCTTCTCACGCCAGAAGGCACTTATACTGCGACTTGCCGGCGCGCTAGCTGCTCGCGAAGAATTCGGGGAAAACTTCAAAGCAGGCGGTGAGGATCTGGTGCTGTTGGCGGAGGTGTGCTGGCGCACGCTGAGCTTTGTGCATAATGCTGCGCGTGTGCTGCGGGCAGATCTGAGAGAAGGGTACGTGATCCAGAGGCAGCCTGTTCAGACGCAAGTGGATGTTGATAGTGTCTATAGGTCTTCTCAATCACACCCCTCTCACCTCGATGACATGGAGTCACTCGTGTCTTCGTGGTCTTTCGAACTTGCCGGCCTGGCGCTAGACGAAACAAACACAACGCTTCTAGATCCAGATGCTCCCGAGCGACCAACAAGCAACAGTAGCAACAAGCCAACTCCATCAGGACCTACCCGGGCCGCCTTCGCCTTCGCAATGGGTGGCAACGCTTACCCGTCTCGTAGCAGCAGTCTCATCACCGGCGCGCCGCATCCACAGTCCTCAAGCGGCACCGCCCAGCGTCCGGCCTCTTCTGCCAATCAGGTACCACCCGTCGGTCTTGGTATGCGGCTGCAATCTCTACCACCTGCTTCTTCGTCTTCGCAGAAGCTGGAGGATGGCACATACGGCCCCCAAGGTGCGGCTGATGGCGTCGACATAGTCGTGAAGGACAAGAAGCCTGGTCTTGTGGAGCTCAGCGCATACAGAGCCGAGCTCATCATGATCCGACGACATGCACTCGAAGCCGTCGCACGGACGCTCAAGGACTGGACCCTGGGCTGGGCGTCGGCTGAGCCCAAGCACTCAAGCAAGCCAGCGGAGAAGGCAGAAGCAGCTCTCATCAAGCGACCCAACGGCAAGCCTGCGGCCTTCGGCGAACGCACGGCATCCGACTCCGAGTCCGACACCAGCAGCACAACCTCCTACAAATCTCTCAACTCACCCTCAGCTTCCACCTCCCCTCCTCCAACCTCCCAACTCACCCTGTCTCCCTCATTAACCCACGCCCTCTCAACAATCCCCCTCTTCCAGTCCCTCTACCTTCACCTCACAACCCAAGCCATATTCCACTATCTGACCGCCACGCACTCTCACACCGCCGCGAAACTCACGGGCGACATCGCGCTGTTGAAGTACGCGCAAGGCGAGTATGAGGCTGCGAGGGAGGTGCTCGAGGTAGTTGTGGCAGAGTATGGGGAGCTGGGGTGGAGTGAGCTGGAGAGTAGAGGACGGAGGATGTGGATGCAGTGTTTGGAGAGGCTGGAGCAGTGGTATGACGGTGTGAGGGTGGGGATTGAGGGACTCAAGAGGGGAGGTGGGGCACTGGGGAAAGTAGTGAGCATGAGTAGACGCGTGGAGGGAGAGGTGGAGGTGGGTATGAGTGAGGTATTTGGGAGTGTGGAGATGGGGAGATTTGTTGAGGTGTTTGGGGAAGAGGAGGAGAGGGATGGATTTCGCTGGCGATTCGGCTTTGAGTGTGGGTTCGAGGATGAGATGGAGGTCGACGAGGTGACCGCGCGATTCGTCAACGCGGAGGACCCGAGTCTGGTGCTCTTAGCTCGGGCTCCTCGGCCAGTGCAACTGCGACACGGCAAGCTGGACTTCACCCTCGACTGCGCCGCTACAGCCCTCGGGGTATACTACATCGACCAGGTCACCATCCTCGCCGGCAAGCTCCGCTTCATCCACCGATCTAATCCCAGCCCAATGGCGACAAACAACTTCAGCCTCACACTGCCCTCCACGACGACCCCCTTGCGATCTTCCCTTCATATCTACCCCTCCCTCTCAGCCTTCGACCTAATCTTCAATCTGAGCAAAACGGTCCAGACCAACCTTCCCCGAACTCTCGAACTCCGCTTATTCAGCGGCCAAAATAACGTCACTTCGATGGAACTTCGATTGAAACCCACGACCGCCGGTCTGCGTCTACATCTCGCTGATACTGAGTCATCGGACATCTCTGTTAAGGCCAGCGTGCCTGGATCGCTTGATCTTGGTTCTCTAGCAACGGACAAAGAAGTGGTGCTTCAACTGCCTTACAGCCTCGAGCAGTCGCAAGCAGGCATCGCGCTCCGCTGCGAAGTCATCTATCGTACCTCTTCTCTTCCGGATGTCGAGCAGGCTTTCCAGTCGCTGGTGCGATTGCCAAGCCAGCTACCCTTGGATGTGGAAGTAAACGATGTCTTCCATACAGACGCCGTCTACTCAACTTTCTCGATCAAGTCCGCCACCGGCTTCCCGTTGGTTCTGGCTAGCGCGGGATTCGTAGAGAGCGCGGCGTATGCGGTTGAGTGGCCTGGACTTGGAGATGGTATGGGCTTGGTGATGAGGGATATGCCTGTCACGCTGGGGGTGAAGATTAGGAGGAAAGGGGGGTTTGGAGGGGGAGCGGCGAAGAAGAGCGTGGCGGTGGGTTTGAAGATGAGGGTTTGGGATGCGGGAGAGGTGGTTAGGGAGAACATTGTGGAGAAATTCAGAGAGGCGGTTGAGGGGAGTGAGCTACGGGGCACAAGGAGACTCCTAGTGCCGATTCTGAGGCAGAAGCTTGGAATCGTACTGACAGCAGAGGCGATGGGAAGTGCAGCGTTGACCGGCGAGGTCAGCCTCCCGGATTACGACGGTATGGGATGGGACGACTCCCTGCGAAGCCTTGACGTTGACAGGAGGGATACGGTACGGCGATGGCTACAAGCATGGCATAAGGAGCACACAACGCTATTGATTGACATCAACGACAGCAGCAATGCGAAGGACTATATGAGGGAAGTCAACCTGCCAGTCGAAGTTCCGACGCTCGATGCGGTTTTCAATGCCAGCATTGCACTAGAGACGCTATCCGATACCAAACTCAACACCAGCATGATAACGAAGCTAGGCGATCCCATCGCGGCGAAGCTGCGAATTGACTACACGCGACGCTGGAGTGCAGCTGACACCTCTGGCAAGCCGATGCCATCCAAGACAAAACCCGAAACTTTCATCGTCGAGGTGCAGGCGAACGAAGACGTCTGGCTCGTGGGTGGCGTGAAGAGAAAGCGGATCACGCTTCCTGCATCAGGTGTGCAGGCTGGTGCGGATGACTCTCATGAACCACTGGCATTCGCGCTGGTCCTGGTACCTTTGAAGCTGGGCGTACACCGGCTGCCGACCGTCGAGATTACGCCTGCGCCAGTAGAGGGCGAGCCGCAGCGATCAAGCGTGACGTGCGAAACGCATTGCTCCAGTAGCGGGAAGATGATCACAGTGGTGAAGGGACTGCTGAGGAGTCGAGTCAGAATATTGGAGGAGCAAACCGACGGCGAAGGGTGAACAAATGACTACAGACGCAGCACGAACACGAGCCGCACCACCGAATTGCGGCAGCGACGAAGAACAACCAGCGAAGTGCCATATGTCCGAATAAGGAAGGAAACGCTTTTCAACTAGGCCGAAGCGAGCGTAGCGGCAATCGCGTGCTTGTGCAAGCTCGCGGGGTCACCAATGACATGAGCGGGGCACGATGCTAGAAAACAATTCACATCACAGTCAACGCAAAGCACGCAAGATCGGCGTCAAGGTAATTGGAAGAGCTTCCTTTTGTTCATGTACTCGATCGACTTGCCTTCTTATTCCCTGTCAAGCTCTCTCTTCCCGCAAATCCTAACAAAGTCAAGACAGTCGAGAACAGTAACAGTTGTATGCCCAGAAGCAGAGCCAGAAGCAGACTCCGTCAAGTCAACGAACACACCACAAAGATGGCGGACAATGAGGCACCGCAGCACTTCGAGACGCTGCAATTGCACGCAGGTGCGTTCCCCATCCCTCCAGACCCACCAACCCTCCAGCACCCTCCCCTAACAACCTCCCAGGTCACACCCCCGACCCAGTGACCAAGTCCCGCGCCGTCCCAATCTACGCTACAACCTCCTTCACTTTCGATGACTCCGCTCATGGCGCCCGACTATTCGGCTTGAAAGAGTTTGGAAACATCTACAGCCGTATCATGAACCCGACTGTAGACGTGTTCGAGAAGCGAATTGCAGCGCTGGAAGGTGGGGTGGCTGCGCTGGCAGCAGCCTCAGGTCAAGCAGCGCAGTTCATGGCCATTTCCGCCTTAGCACACGCGGGGGACAATATCGTCTCGACCTCGAACTTGTACGGAGGTACCTACAATCAGCTCAAAGTCTTCCTCCCGCGCCTCGGTATAACAACGAAGTTCGTGCAAGGCGATGATCCGAAGGAGTTTGGGAAGTTGATCGATGAGAAGACTAAGGCGGTGTATATCGAGAGTATCGGGAACCCGAGATACAACGTGCCGGACTTCGAGGCTATCGTCAAAGTGGCGCATGATGCGGGGGTGCCGGTGTTAGTGGACAATACCTTTGGAGCGGGAGGGTTCTTTTGCAGGCCGATTGATCATGGGGTTGATATTGTGATTCACAGTGCGACGAAGTGGATTGGTGGGCATGGGACGACTATCGGCGGGGTGGTGGTGGTGAGTCGTCCTGCACTGCAAGTCAGCATGGGGAAATACAGTACTGACCGTTGCAGGACTCCGGCAAATTCGACTGGGGCACCCCGGAAGCCCGCAAACGCTTTCCCCAAATGTCCGAGCCCAGTGATGGTTACCACGGTCTCAAATTCTGGGACACCTTCGGCGCCATAACCTTCATTATCCGGCTTCGCGTAGAAATCCTCCGCGATCTAGGCGCAGCCCTAAATCCCTTCGCAGCCCAACAACTCCTCCTCGGCGTCGAAACGCTCTCCCTGCGCTGCGAGCGCCACGCCTCCAACGCGCTCACTTTGGCCAAGTGGCTGGAGAAGAACGAGAACGTGGCGTGGGTGTCTTACCCGGGGTTGGAGAGCCATAAGAGCCATGCGCTGGCGAAGAAATACCTACCAAGGGGTTTCGGCGGTGTGCTGAGTTTCGGAGTCAAGGGTGGAGAGAAGGCTGGGAGTCAGGTGGTGGACAATTTCAAGCTGATTAGCAATTTGGCTAATGTAGGGGATGCGAAGACGCTGGCTATACATCCTTGGACTACTACGCATGAGCAGTTGAGCGATGAGGAGAAGGGGAATAGTGGCGTGACTTCGGTGAGTACTTGCTTTGATGGAGTGTGTGGCTGGGGAATGAGAGTGGTTGCTGATATTGATCGTAGGATCTCATCCGTATTTCGGTGGGCATTGAGCATATCGACGATATCATTGCGGACTTCGAGCAGTCGTTCAAGGCCTCGGCGACGAAGCCGCAGGAGGAGGGGAAGCCGGCAAATGCCCAGGAGAACGGCGATACGAGCACGCAGGCGAAGACGGTCGTGTAAGGTCTGGTGTCAGTATAGCATTGGTACCAATTCAAGCCTCCCGCGATTACTTCTTGACACGCGGCGAGCAATGTTCACTCAATTCCTGGAGGCCTGAGGCATTCAGCATGAACACCTCGGCACAGCTAAGCTTTATGCACGCGCGTGGCATCTGAGACATGCAGCTTCCCTGAACAACATGTGAACCTGCTGTCGAAGTCATGATGGATGAGTGATTCCAGCAACAGATGGCAGTCTTATCCTTTGCGATCAAGATGTCTCCCACGAGTGCCACGAAGCAGTGTACAGCATGTATTACCTTGCCGAGTCACTGCCGGCTAGGCATTGTGTTACGGACTCGAGAAGTGTGAGGATATGCACAAAATCGTGCCTCGGTCTGACCTCATCCCCGGAGACGCCGAGTACTGGCGCTCGCGGAGTGGAAACCAAGCTGCACCCACTGTGCTACTCTAGGTGAAGGGGTACACTTTCGTTTGATACGCTTGACACGCTTTTTGCACGCAAATCCATCTCTTGATCTCGCGCACTGAACAATTGTCCCCGTTGCACAAGCTCCGATCTGATCGAACCGCATCTTGTCCCACACGGCTCCGCGCAGCAGATCGCAGCCTCAGTCCCACCTCGCCCACGTTATCTGCTGTCTGTTCCCGCCTTACGATACCGGATAGCGACATTGTCCCACCTCCACGGCCGCCAAGATGAGTGTAGCAATCGCCGAAGCCACGAAGCTGATGCCGGCACCTCCACCGGGCACACCATACAGCTACCCCGTCCCTGGCAGCCAGCTGAAGGGTAGGAGCGCGGTGTATCGACACTGGCGGCGGAGAGACGGCGTCGTATACTCGCTTGATCCGGCAATCTCGACAGCGCATGAGCTGTTCGAGCAATCTGCGCAGCTGTACGGACATAAGAACTGTCTTGGCTACAGGCCGTATGATCCCTTGACAAAGGCTTTTGGACCGTACGTTTGGGAGACATATGCGCAAGTGCACAAACGGAAGACGAATTTTGGCGTAGGATTGGTGGGGCTGCTGGAGAGTGTGGGTGTGCATGGCAGACAACACGGGATTGGGTTGTGGTGTCAGAATCGACCGGAGTGGCAGCTCACGGACTTGGCGTGCATGTCGCAGAGCCTGTATAGTGTGTCGATATACGACACATTGGGCCCGGACACGACTGAGTACATTATCAACCACGCTGAGCTTCCCGCGGTTTGCACTTCGCTAAGCCATGTGCCTACGCTGCTCAAGCTGGCGGATCGGTGTCCGACGCTGAAGCTGATCATTGCGCTGGACCCGCTTTCAAATGGCACGGAGTTGCCAGGGATGTCGAAGAAGGATCTGTTGAACGCTATCGCTGCAGAAAAGGGCGTGCAGATCCACTACATCCGCGACGTCGAAGCACTCGGCGAAGCCACGCCTCGACCAGCCAACGCGCCCCGACCAGACGACACAGCAACGATAAACTACACCTCAGGCACGACCGGCAACCCCAAAGGCGTCGTTCTCAGCCATGCGAACGCCATAGCGGCCGCCTCCGCCGCGTTGACAATCACCCGCCAGTCCTCCGACGACAAGATCTGCTCGTACCTGCCCCTGGCCCACATCTTCCAACGCGTCACCGAACATGCTGCGCTCTGGGGCGGCACGGCGATCGGCTACTTCCATGGTAACGTTCTCGAGCTGGTAGATGACTTCAAGCTTCTGCGTCCTACGTCTTTTACTTCGGTGCCGAGGCTGTACAATCGTTTCGGCGGCGTGATCAAGTCCCAGACGATCGAGGCCTCGGGCGTCAAGGGCGCACTGTCTCGCCGCGCTGTTGCGACCAAGTCGGCAAACCTCAGACCTGCTCCGTCCTCGGGCGTCAAACCAACGAACCGCCACCGTTTCTATGACAGGATCTGGGGTAAGAAAGTGAGTGCGGCCCTGGGCCTGGAACGAGCGGCCACAATGGTCTCCGGCTCTGCGCCTCTCGATCCAAGTCTTCACGACTTCCTCCGTGTAGTCTTCGGCAACCACATCATCCAAGGCTACGGCCTGACAGAAACCTACGCCGTTGCGCTCGCGCAACTCGAAGGCGACTTGTCGACAGGTAATTGCGGCGCACCCTCCGTAGTGACCGAGCTTTGCTTGCTAGACGTCCCAGACATGGACTACCTGACCACCGACCTCCCTCACCCCCGCGGCGAGCTGCTTATCCGCTCCCCCTCAGTGACGAAAGGCTACTACAAGAACCCCGAGGAGACGGCCAAATCTTTCACTGAGGACGGCTGGTTTCACACCGGCGACATCGTGTCTATCGACGAACTCGGCCGCTTCAGCATAATCGACCGTAAGAAGAACGTCCTCAAGTTGGCCCAAGGCGAGTACATATCCCCCGAGCGCATCGAGAACGTATATCTCGGCAACCTGCCCTGGCTGGGCCAAGGGTATGTGCACGGCGACTCGAGCCAGGCGAGTCTGGTGGCTGTGTTTGGCATACAGCCAGACCTTTTCGCGCCCTTCGTGGCGAAGATCACAGGGAAGCCGCACAGCGCGACAGACCCGAAGGCGCTGGAAGCTGCTGCGCAGAGTCCGGAGATCAGGAGGGCGGTCGTCAAGGAGCTGGCCAAGGTGGGGCGGAAGAGCAAGTTCAACAGCTACGAGCATGTGAGGGCTGTGAGACTGCTGTTTGAGCCTTTTAGCATTGAGAATGAGCTGTTGACGCCGACGTAAGTTACACCTAGTTATGACTGTGGCGGAGTATATGCTGACTGGTCAATCACAGACTCAAGCTCAAGCGACCGCAGACGGCGAAGATGTACAGGAAGATGATCGATGAGATGTACGCTGAGGTTGAGGCTGAAAGCGCGAAGCCGAAGGCGAAGTTGTAGGGTTGTTTGCTATGTGGGCGTTGTACGAGGGGTAGAGACAAGGCGGAAGGCATGGCTGTGGTACGCACGACGCTACGCTGGAAGTCCATGCTGTGTTTCTGTGAAGCAGTCCAGTCCGTAGAGTATGTAATGTTGAATGCAATACATGGAGTCTCAGCTGCGAGGGGAGTATGAACGCTTCGGGTAATGTGAGGCTTGGCTTATCTCAAGTTTCAGACCGACGCGTGAACCGAACCTGTACTAATATGATGAGGATGCAAAAGTAAGCAATTCTGAGCTAATGTATAGTTTGGATCTTTGATCTTCATGACTAAAGATTCGATGATATATAGAGTAAGTTTAGAAAGCATTAACAGGTAGAATAATTCTAGTTCTATAAAGTATTTCTTAACTTTAAAGTTTAGAACTCTTAATACACTACATTTTTTCTTCTTAGTCTTACCTTAGTTTTATTATATTACGAGTTTTAGCGAGTCTAGATCAATAAGAGCAAACAACCAAACGTATAGAGTATTATATGTTATAGAAAGTAGGAAAAATAATCTAGAGATAGTAAGTAAATAGATTAAATAGTATAAGTAGCTCTTTTCAATAAGATGAGTACTAGAAATGTTAGTAATAACCTACGCGTACTTGGAAGCACGCTAGCCTTGCGACGCGTTAGTGATTTAGTCCTAATACGGTTACCTCGTTCACTTAGCTCTTCTAAATATCTACTACCCTCTACCACTTACTACTCGCACCACGACGCCGACCACCACTCGGGGAGTTTGCTGTTTGCTTGATGGCTATCTGTGATATAGCAACGTCTATCATGCGCTGAAGCCGATACGTAGCGTGTAGGGAACACGAGGCGCGTTCTTAGGTGAGTCGAGCTCCAAACTTCGCGACACGCAAACGTGATCCCAGCTCGTGAGCGCCATAATATCCACACTACAGCTCTTATCCCATAAATCAGTCAAGAAGACTGCTATGTGCGCCGCTCATCACGCTTTCCATAATCATGCTATTCACTAGGTGTTACCCTTGCATTGAGGCTAACGGTATGGCTTTCCGTAGGTTGAGAGCAGCTGGCATAACAAGCGACTGGTATTTAGTCAGTGGCCGCCACATGTTGCGCAGCCAGATTCGCCAACATGGATCTCGACGACAGCGGCGATGCTTTCATGGATGATGCCGAAGTCATCAGCTCAACTGAGCATACTGGTCTACCTACTATCACTCTTGGCGGATCGTCGACTGGACCCGCTAGCACGGGTGGCAATGGAAACAATCTAGGCAGTTCCTCAAGCAAGGCAGTGAGTCCTGCGAACCCGGACGTTTTCGATCAGCACCTCACAGGACTGAAGGACGCGCCACGTCCGCCGAAGTTCAGGAACCTGCCGTATGCGAGTCTTCAAACCGGACTTGTGTACGATGTGCGCATGCGTTTTCACGTCGAACTCTTCCCAGAGGAAGTTGATGTGCATCCAGAGGACCCTCGCCGCATATATGCCATCTTTGAGGCGTTCGTTGAAGCTGGTCTGGCATGGAGAGATGGTGTGTCTGATCTGGACCCATCCTACTACATGGGAAGGATTGACGCCAGGCAAGTGACCGAGGAGGAAGTGCGACTGGTCCATACTAAGGTACACTTCGACTGGGTGCAAAGCCTCAGCACTAAGCCTGCAGATGACCTGCGAGAGGAAGAGCAGCATCCTGGAAATAAGATGGACTCTATCTACCTCTCTCCCGCGACACCGTACTCAGCAGCTCTATCAGCTGGAGGTGCCATTGAAGCTTGCAGAGCGATCATGCTGGGCAAGGTCAAGAACGCGTTCGCCGTCATTCGGCCGCCTGGCCACCATGCAGAGCGAGAGGATGCAAAGGGCTTCTGCTTCTACGACAACGTCAGTATCGCTACCAAAGTGTGCCAGCGCGAGTTCGGCAGCTTGTGTCGCAAAGTCTTCATTCTGGACTGGGACGTTCATCATGGCAATGGCATTCAGCAAGCTAGCTACAACGACCCTAACGTACTGTATGTATCCTTGCACGTCCACAAGAAAGGCACCTTCTACCCAGAGTCATCATATCGGGACAATCGACCGCCGTACGGCGACCATCTGCACTGCGGTGAGGGAGCTGGCCTAGGCATGAACGTGAACGTGCCATGGACAGCACAGGGCATGGGTGACGCCGACTACCTCTACGCATTCCAGCAAGTGATCATGCCGATCGCCCAGGAATTTGATCCAGATCTTGTCATCATCGCTGCTGGCTTCGATGCAGCGGAAGGCGATATGCTCGGAGGCTGCAAGGTCACACCAGCTGGCTACGCGCACATGACGCACATGTTGATGTCTCTCGCAAATGGTAGGATAGCAGCTTGCCTGGAGGGAGGCTACAATCTAGACTCCATCGCGCGTTCTGCAACAGCTGTGGTGAAGACCATGATGGGAGAGCAGCCGGACAGACTGGTCAACACAACACCATCTAGAACTGGGATTGACGATGTCAAGCTTGTGCTTCGGCAACAGAGTAAGTTCTGGGGCTCACTGCATCCTAAGGATCCAGCCGGCAGGGTTGCCAATCTGCATGGCGAGCGCATGCATGACATTGTCCGGAAGTGGCAGGCGACGACGTTGTGGGACGAGTATCACATGACGCCGCTATTCATCAACCGGGAGTCGCTTTCGAGATCATTTGAGAACCAGGTCCTCGCCACGTGAGTCAACGTAGGACTGCTAGGCTCTGACGAAGCTGACAAGTCCAAGGGCGAATTACACAGAAGCACGCCCGATGCTAGTAATCCTGCACGATCCGCCTGAGATGCTAGCTTCGGTCGACCCACGCACTGGTAAGGTCGAGTTACATAACACTTGGGTAGTGAGTCCTCCTAGCCTATCGTCCGATATGGACATCGCTGACTGTCTCAAGACTGATCCCGTGAAGACTTACACCGCAGCCGCTGTGAGGAACGGCTTCTCCGTGATCGATGTCAACATGCCCAAACACGTCACCGAAGAGACAGACACCGGGGAACACGAAGAGGTCAACGTCGGGGGTCGCGTGCCCGAGGCTACGGAGTTACTGCAATACCTCTGGGACAATTACATCATGCTCTCGGATGCGACACACATCTTCCTGATGGGCACCAACATCGGCCACTGGGCCATCACACTCTGGATCAAAGCGAACGAGGACGCAGCGATAGAATATGTCACGAAGACAGTCAGCTTCATCACCGACGTCGCCCTGCAGGCCTGCCGATCTCACACGAACGATCTGCTCTCGCCCTGGTACGCAAAGAACTCTCAAGTTTACGTTGCACGCTCGCACAACTGGTGGTCCTTGGAATTTTCCCAGAGACCAAAAAAGAAGTTCGGTAAGCTGATGGAGAATGAGGAAAGTGGCATGAGTGAGATGCTGCAAGTGCACAAAGACACGGTTTTCGAGATGCTGCTGGCCGAGACAGCAGCGTGGCGTGCGAGCAGAGATGACATCGATGAGGACGAAATGACGGGTCAGGACGCAGTAGATGAAGGCGCGATTGTTGCGCCGGCAGCATCGGGCTTGCCACCAGTGAAGAATTTCGCACCATCGCCAGTGAAGCCTGGAGGAAGTAGCACGCCGACTGGTGCGGGAGTACGGAGCCCTGGCCTGCTGAGCCCGACGCAAGTGACTGGCAGCTTCAGCGCCAGACAGCGGACGAGGAGCCCTGGAATGTAAAACCTCGATGATGCGAATGTCAACTGCGCGATGGCGCGCTATGAGCATGGGATACGGCATAGCTTAGCATTTCTGGCTACTTGCCGACGCAAAACTTTTCGAATACAACTCCCAGCACATCCTCCACATCGCCTGCTTCCCCTTTGCCTGTGATGTTCGCAAGCGCATTTGCGGCACCCCGTAGATGTTCAGCGGCGAGTACGACATCTCCATCTCCGCCATCGTCGCCATTGCGTTCACCTACGTCTTCACTGACTAGCTCTGTGTACAGATCCAAATGCTCAACACACTCATCAAGTAGCAATCGGTGCCGCTCGGTGGCGCCGAGTGACTCCTGCCAGGCTGAAGGATCACTCTGATCGCCATCTGGAGACGTGGCTGAGGTAAGGGTCTCGAAAGTGCTGATGAGACCACGAAGGAACGATTGGACCGTATTCCGATTCGTTGGGCCTGCACCGGACTCAGTGCGTAAAGTAGGTCCGTCATTCACGCAGGATAGCATATGTATCTGGTTACGCTGCAGACCAGGTAACGCATACAGCGTGTCAGTGATCGCAAGTTCGGCTGCAGCTTCATCGGTAGCGAGATCCAGCTTGTTGATCACTACGAGGATGCCTCTGCCAGCCTGTATAAGTCGGATAGCAGTCTGCATCACCTCGTTGTCGAAGTGCACGGCCGTATGCCCATCACTGGTAGCCTTGAAGTCCAGAACGACGATCACAACATCGCTCTCTCCAGCCCTCGCCTTCGCTCGCTTCATGCCCTCTCGCTCAACAGCGCCAATGTCTTGGGAGACAGATCCAGGATCTGCAAGGGCAGCCGATCTTCGTCGAAGCCCAGCAGTATCACCAAGTCGGCAGAGGTAGCCTCCAATGTCGATGCTGATCTCAATGACATCCCTTGTCGTACCAGCCTCCTCACTCACGATCGCTGCTTCCCGTCCCACAATTCGATTGAGCAGTGAGCTCTTCCCGGCATTGGGCGCACCTAGTAGAGCTAGACTGATCCCGTTCCTGAGTAGCTCGCCTTTGACTGCATTATCACGATGAGCTCGTAAGCCTGCCTTCAGCACGTCGACTTGCGCTGAGACAGATTGGAGAAGCTCACTGATGCTCTCGTCGAAATGCTGATCCTCGCTGAAGTCTATCAGAGCTTCGAGCTCACCTCGCGCGTAGAGAAGCTGTTGTCGCCATTCTTCGTACCGCTCAGCCAGTGCACCGCTGGTCCCACGAACAGACAGGCGACGCTGTTGCTCGGTCGTCGCGCTCAGTACATCGCCTAGTGCTTCGACTTGTGTAAGATCCAGGCGATCGTTCAGAAACGCGCGGCGGGTGAACTCGCCGGGCTCAGCGTAGCGAATAGTCGTACCAGTCAGAGCGGTACAGCGCGAGATGGCTGCCAGAACGGCCTTGACGACTGCAATGCCGCCATGGAGGTGGA
>NAJO01000095.1:0-52784 GCA_002077065.1 Cryoendolithus antarcticus
ACGGCTCTGTAATTCCACGGCAGCTGCATCACACGCAGAGACCGATACTGAATCCAGTTCTGAGACAAGCCCAAGGAGTGGTGCTTATTCGATGTCCTACTTTTTCTGTCCACACCGTTATCGTCGATGTATGTGACTCCCAGATTCCGAATTTGACCACGCCGGAGGTCTTCATTTTCCGATAGGGTTTTCGAGTGATGTACCTGTAGAATTTTGAGGCTTTCCCGTATTTTGCCACATCCCACAGCATGATGGTCTTGCCATCGGATGCCGACGCCAGCTGCCTGCCGTCCGGCGAGAGCGCCACGGCATTGACCCAGCTTGAGTGAACTTCCAGCGTCTGCATCAGTGCAGACTAGTCGTCTTCCATGTGTGCCAATCTTCTCGACCACGGAGCCATCCTCGAGAGGTTGTTCTGTTTTACTAGGTTTCTGTTAGGAGTGAAAGCGGTTGCAGAGCTGTGTGTCTGCAGCGGAAAATACGAGATCGTCTGATAGTTCCAGACGACAAATCTCGTTGCGCCCCGGACAAGTAGAGACACCGCTATCCTCTGATACCTCCACGCACAGTAAGCCACAGTTGATCGACAACGACACCTGCTTCGAGGAACTTACTTCGTCGTTAAAATTACCGCCCTGAGTGCCCCTTTCGCTTCGATATCACTCGAGAGTCGTTACAAAAGACTTAGACTTCACAGCCACTCGAGAATTTGATGCTTAAGGGCGCATCAACCTGCCCTCCTTCTGCGTGAATGCCGTCGACTAGTCCTGATGGTCCGGCGCTGTCGATGTGCTGCGTGCAGAACGTTGTGGCATACTCCACTTTGGTGAGCAGCTCTTTCTTTTCCTTGATTTCTGTCGGTTCCGCAGCCGTCCACGTCGAATCGAGACGTGGCAGGTTCAGCGGGTCGGCTTTGCGATGCTCTTCCAAGACCGCTATGCTGGTCAGAGCGATGTCGTCGTGCCCATACGACTCACAGGCTTCGAGCGGAGACTCCCCACGATCCCAGCCAGGTAGTCTCGTGCTGACTGGTGCACGAACTCCCCGCTGTTACCTGGCCTCTCAATGGACGAAGCATACATCTCAACTACATCCACACTCAACACCTCTTCGCGACCGAGGACGGTCGCGCTTTCTACCTCTACAACAGCCAAAGGCCGGATTGCTATCATCATCACTTTCAGCATCCGTATGTACCGCTTCACCATACTCGAGTCTCCCTGGTTGAGCTTGAAGAAGATCCGAGAGTACAAGGTTCCGAGACCTGGTGGGGTTTCGTGGAGCGTATGGAACACCTTGTCTGCGTGCACCTCCTCGAGACGTTTGTACACTAGGCTGACCCACAAGAACATGCTCTCGGCTGTCTGCATGAGCTCACTCTCGATTTCCTGACGAAGTCCTGGTCCTTACCTGCGTCTGCGATCGAATTCGCCGACTTAAACCGACCGATCTGCATTCGTCCAGCGCGTCTATAACCACGTACAGCCTGCGACATCCGCACTGTTCCATCATGGCCAGGGAACATCGTCCACAGATCCCGCAGGGACACAGCACTGCCGTACAAACGCCGATTCTCATCGTATCGCAGCCTGCTGAAGGCTGACTGGACATCCTTTTGCTGCTCGAACAACCGCCGGATGAGTCCCGTGACGATCACTTCGGCCGTGTTCAGCTCGCAGTCGGCATTCTAGCAGAAGAAGTTGGTCACGACGACGATGTCGTCTTGTGTATGTTCTGATGGCGCGGAAAGCCGCTTGATCAGGCCGATGCTCATCATGGTCTTGTCCTTGTCACCGCCGCGGTGATGTTTCGCCGAGAGAGCTGGAACGCTAATTTTTCATCATCGGGTTCATCAATACGTAATTGGCACGTGAAGGCGATAACAGAGGCTCAAGCTGTCGACAGCTTCATCGCATCGGTATGTAGACTGTCAGCTGTACTGGGAAGGAGGTTTGTCGGTCGCCATTCGTTGGGTAATCGTCAGGAGCCGCACGAAACGGGTCTTGTTGAGGCATGCCTACAAGCGCACTGAAGCTCGGCAACAGATTTCACATCAGAGCGAGGCTTTAGCGGCGCAGCTGCGTACAGACCAGGTCAAGACGAATGCCAGTTTGCAGCAGCCAGGGCAGGCTCCAGTAGCACGCCTGTGGTAGCAGAGAACGCAAAGACTGAACGTTGGAATGATGTTGGAACTGCGCCAGCGTGTTTGGATACACGGTTAAGCAGGCGGCTATCGAGAACGTTGTCCTGTGAAGTGATATCTTTCGTCTCCTCAATGAAATGATTGCGTCGCCTAATGAGCTGCTTGCATGCTGCGCAGCTGGACCACCTCCACTGCGCGCCTCCAAATAACATTCAACTTCGTGCATCGACAGGCGTCCTTTCGAGGCCGCGCTCTGTTTTCCTGCATTCAGAACAATCATCATCATCCAAAGCTCGTCGGTATATCCGAACCCCACGTCCGCTCCACCTCGCAACTTGGCAGCTATGTCCCAAGCTACTCCCAGCGCGACTTGTCGCGCATCACAGAAGCTCGTCTCGCCTCAAGCAAAGCAAACGCTCCTGGAGAAGGCGGTACTGGCACTTGACCGGAATAACGAGCTATTATCGAGAAATACCGTGCGGCTGGGTCTCAGGAGATCCAAGCGGTTGTTGGGGACGCATATAAGGCTGCGCTTGGTCAGAAGGAGGTGTGGGATGACAAACGGTGGCAATGGACAATGCGGGGACAGAAAGTAGTGCTGCACGACGAAGCAGACAAGGCGATAGACTGGGTGAACAATCTTAAGTCTGTAGGAAACGCAGTTGCAAACATTGACCCTATCTACGTTAGCTTGCCTTAGGCTGGCACGCGTATGATCTTGGAGGTACGCAAGTGCACGTCCAGTCGACTCCGGAATCAGCACGATACGATTACCTCCCCTTAGCGGCTTCGGTACAATCCTGTTCCGAAAACCAATCAACTTGCCAATGGACTGGACTCTGTCCACAAACATGGAACGAAATTCCTTAGACTTCAGCAGGGAGGAACCTCTTTGAAGTGAGAACCCCGGCCGAAGATTAGGGATATCGATTTTCAGTGTATCGCCCAGCGGCTGAAATATAGTGTGGATGCTGGTGATCTGAGCCATCGGGTCGAGCACATGAGATACACGTCGCGACGTCAGACTATCGATGCCACCGAGGGAGCGCCCAGCTTTCGTCAGCCGCCACTTCGCATGCCCAGACAACTTCAACAAAATCCAGTTCTCTGGTGAGCCCGCGTTCTAAGGTTGGTCTGCTGGTCGAAATTGTACCGTATGTGTCGCAGCGTGGAAACAATGTACATGTTCTTGAACAAAGTGCCTAGGGTAAGCCCCTTCCACAAGGCGGGCTGGAATCGTTTCATAGATATGGCCGTCCTTTGATGATTTTGCGACGAGGGCCTCGTAGGGCGACTTACGTGGTATTGCCATTCCTAGCTCAACAGTATGACCTCCAAATGCACCTTTGGTTGAGAATTGGAAACCAGGGCTTGCAGACGGCATGACTTCGACAGCGCTGCTTCCAAATAGCCTGTCGTACAAGGCATGAGAGCGGTAACTCTTTGGCGGTTTGTTCAGTGGTCAGCCCTCGGCAAGCAGCGCACCGCTGAGCAGATTATAATGTACCCTCATGCTCGCACCTTGCACGGGAGCAGTTTCTGTAGTCAGCCAGTAATCTACAGCGGCTGGACTCCAGCCGTTGCATCCCGGCTCATACACAGACCACGACTCACGAATTGCACGGTCCAGCCCTCGAGGACACTGCGCGAGGATCTTATAGAGGTGATATAGCACAAGCCAGAGGAATGACGTCCTTGAAAGTGATTGGACCCATGTATGCATCACTTGTTGCATCGTAGTACTGATATTGCAGACCGTTGCGAACACACACTTGGGCGTCAATGAGTGTCGTGACATTCTTGCTCTTGTAGTGCGCGCTTGAAACGGGCTTGACTACAGACATCAGGCCAGTACGTTGAGATGATGAATTCTTAAAATACCGCCTTAAGTGTGGGTCGTTGGTTGGAGGCTTGTATTGTGATTGAGCCCGTACTTGGCGCACGGCTTTACCTAGGGGGTGAGTGCTCGAGTTTTCACTGTTCTCCACGGTCGCGGTGCTGATATGGACGTGCCAGGCTATACTCAGCCTGCAGATCGCTTGGGCCACTACGTTGGCAGATGCACACATCGCATCCAGCGCTATCGGCATCGTCATGGGCTCTACGTCCCTTTTGTACGTAAGGCTGGCAGTATCACTGGAGCGGAGAGCGAGCATAAGCTGACGGCTGGTATTTCCATAGCACCCTCTTCGGCACGCCGATCAGTGGCGCACTGGTCAAACATGGCTACAATGCTCTGTCATGTTGGTCTGGAGCGACGCTGCTGGTCGGTACGATACTGGTGGCTGCTTCGAGGATCACTCAGGATCGAAGACTGCGCGCGCGGGTATGAGATCGGGCAGTCTTTGGTTCGGCTTTGGTTCGAGGACTGGGCACTGGCTGTACCGTAAGAGATCCAAGAGCTTCCAGATGGTCTAGCTGGGCTAGTCTCTTGAATGTACAGATACACGGACATCTCAACTCTATGGACAGAAACACGATACTGTCTTCTGGTGGAGCGAAGCCACCTGACATCGGACGAGTCACATAGAAAAGACGAAGTGTCTTATCTACTCATCGCCAATGCCAATGCCCATCACCGAAGGCATGGACGGAACACAGCAACAGACACCTTACGATTTGCGTTCTCGCGCCAACCGCGTCCGGTTCGGTTCCGCTTCATGCAAGTCACATGCGCAACAAAAGGATGGAAACGGGCAAACCCTGGGACAGCGTGAAGGAAGAAAACGTGGTGGGGCCGAAGGATCCGCTTCCGTTCTCCAGCAGGGCAGGGCGCCGCTGCTGCAATCACAGAGGCGCCGCACGATAGCATCATCAGCGCACATACCGTCCGCCATTCAAGATGACCCACAGCATCCCCAGTCGGACAATGTGATCACCGATGATCGGAATCTGCATGGCGGTCTCGGAGCGGGTGCTGAAAGAGCCACATGGGGAATACCCGCACTCCCGGTTTACACGAGACTGGGACCAAGCCGCCACGAGCCCTATACTTTCCAATCGAGTGAACTGGCAAACTGCCACGACGTTGTGCACCATTTTCAAATGCTAGACGATTTTGCGGCCAGCAGCATCCCCGGTCCTCCACGTGCGAAACTAGTTGGAATTGCGGTGGTAAAAGTCGTGGATGGCGTTGTCGCAAAGAAGAGGCTCCGTATCAACCGCGAAGACGAGCCGGGTTACAAACAGCTCAAGAATAGTCTGAGGCAGGTAATGCATGGTGAGGTATTGATTACCGCAGAAGCTGAAGGCTTTCGACCTCAAGAGGAGGAGACAACGCGTCCTAGTTCCAGACTCATACTCACGCTCGCTGTCTGCACCTTGATTGGGTTGCTAGCGTTCTGGTTGGCCCCAACTCTTCCGAAACATATGAAGACGTTTGGTCTCAATGAACTTCGATGCACTTCGATGAAGCTGAAGAAAAAGGCTCCCTGCCCGCGTCGGCCATCGCAAGGATATACAGGATGGGCGTGTGCAAGAGTAAAGACTCTCCACTGATGTATGTTTCCATGTATATCTACCGTATATTGCGACACTTAGTATTTGGAAAATTTGGGATTGTGACCCACTGTAAAGAGGACATGTTGAGCGTCTTCGACTCTCATGGTTTTTATGGTCGGTTGAGGTGGGAGCACTTGCCGCCTCCGACGAGCCTTACTAATCCACGTGGCAGAAAGTACGACATGTAACAGATAGCGGCAATAAGGTCGTGACTAATTTCCACAGTTGACTGAATGTCAAAGACTGCCTTAAAAAGGAACGACTAGTTTTACGAGCAGTATTAGATGGCCCAGTTTCCCAGAGCCCTACGACGCGGCTTGTTGCGCTTATACATGGACTGTCGATGTGGCTCGCCGTTTTATCTCTCTGTGCTCTTTTGCGCGCAGTCACAGTTGCCTATTTACCTTCACGCTCCTCTGGTATAACGCAACCAGTTCTTCTACGGCGTTATGGTGCCATACAGGGCGTGAACGCTCCGTCACGTCCTCGAAACTGAAGATTGAAGGGCAGCGGTTGCGGAAACTCCTCAATAGTTATCCACTAGGTGAAGGTTGTGCTTCCAGCAGCTACCCTCAAGCCTTCGAAAATTTTCCCCCGAGACACGTACGATGTGCATCCGAACTCTTGACAGCAAGTCTCATGTCCACATTCGTCAAGATTTGGGAAGGTTCCTGACAGCTCCGCGATCCACTTGGTGCATGCTCATGTGAATGTTGGACTCTGCTTCTCAATACGACTTCCGTCCAGTGGTCTCAGTCGTGTTTGCATCCGTCGACCGGAGACATGACGAGATCTAGGAGCATCGTTTACGGAGCTGAGGGAGCGACAAAGTCTACGCGGTCACTCCTGCTAGCTGGACCACAATGGGCTGACAGCAGGTTGGAAGAAGGTAAGCAGAGAAAGACATACGGAACCGCCAATGGGGCAAGTCGATGACTATCCAGATAAGACGAGTGAAATAACATACTGAGCCCGGTGGGGACCAGACACGAGGGTATCTCAAGGTTGCCCACTTCAGGCAGCTAGGTGTTCGCAGATTATCCGCGCTAAGCAAATGACGGGCATATTTCGTCACTCATCACCGGTTTACGTATACATGGCCGTCTAGCAGAACGATCTATACAATATACCTTCAGGTCTGCTGGCCTGCAGAATGAGGCGCAAAGGCTGTTCTATCTGTGTTGCAGCTTGCTTGCCATAAATCGAAGCGAAGATAGGATACATTTACCCAGCCAGGTACTCACGCTCGACATGATCATCAATGAGCTCGGTGCATGGAAACCGATGATATGCTATGGAACTATACCAGAATACTATGATGTGAGGTTTGCAGGGCCCTTGTTCAGTATGCAGTTTTCGGTAATAGCAACCATACGCTACAGATATAAAAAAGTGAAATTCGATTGTTCAAGTTGGGAAGAACGTCGACGGTCGAACGACAGCTGTTCAGATGACGTCGACGGTGACAATGGACGAGATGCTCAGATCGACGTGCGCGCGAATGACGGTAGTCATGAACAAGGTCAGGTTTTGACAACAGGCGCACCAGGCTGGCAGCGGCGCGCACAGCTTGTGTGTCAGGCGAGAAGTTCTCGTAATGCACCGGCGGCAAAGCGGCCACTGCTTGATTTACGGAGGTCGGAGGAGGGCTGAAGCGGTATTGGCATCGGACTTGACAAGGCCCCCGTAGATGCATCGTCGTTGCTTGTCGTTTGCGCTGGCAGCGCAGCCTGATCGCTCTGAGCCGGCTGACCCTCAGGTAAAGCGAAGGTTTGTGATAGTGCTGTACACCATTTCAGGGTGCTTCTTGAACTCAGCACCAAACCGCTCATGCCCTTGGTCCAGCTCTTTTAATATCCTGCGGCGTTCCGCCTGATCACTCGTGATAGTGTCTTATGTGTCGCCCTTGAGCGGCGCCGTCTCTTCGTCATTGTCGAGGAGCTCTGTGGAGGTGGTGCGACGGTTGGGTCCTACTGCGCCTACAAGCTGCTCTCGAAACCGCTGTTGAAGCTGGTTCTCAAACTCTCGCTGCTGTGTGGTGTCCTCATCACCCTTGATGGCGAACTGTGAAGGACATTGGTCGATAGTGCGTAGGTATTCAACGCCAGAGATGCCTCCATGAGTGCGACCGTTGTGTCTCAAGGAGGCCATGGTGATGACGGTGAATAGGATGTCAGGAAATTTATGATACTACCGCCTCGCAGCACGACGCGCTGGGTACGCGGTTCTCGTCGTCTCGAGGGTCTGTTTTGTGCTTCTGCGCTTGATGCGCCTTTGCGGTCGTGATGCGCGTAAATGCCTTTGTCTTCGTGTGCGCATTGCGTCTTCTCGTGTGCTGCGCGTAGGCGCCTCTGGAATGAACTATAGAGCGGTCCATGCTTGTGTCAGGGTCACTGTACAGTAACGCATGGGGTCAGGGTTTCCGTAATTGAAAGCATAGACAGTATATCTAAGAGGTACGTAGGAGCGGCGCGATCTTGACTGCCAGGCTGCATGCTAAGACCGCAGGACGACCCGCTCCGCGTCACGTGTCATGCAAGTGAAGATGAACCGTAGCACGGTACACCATTTGTACGGTGTGTCCTCGCTCCAGACCGGGTAACGCTCGTCCAAAGCGATATTCTTGAGCTGCATCGACTTGCCTTCCCCAAGGTTCGCGACTACGGTCGCCAGAGGCTCGGTGACCTCGGGGTCTCGCAGGCGGGCTAGAGCGATGGAGACTCGACCAAGTAGGAAGTCTCTAACTAACACGGCCCTTTTGTCGCCAAAGACGATGTTGACGCTCTTGTTACCGCGGCGCGGAATCTAGGTGTCGATCACGTCGTGGTGGAGGTGTCATCTACGTCCGATCTGGTGTTAACAAGGCGAGCAGAACGTTGGTGTGGGAACCGTGGAAAGCGCGCCGGATTCGCCAGCCGTTGTCGAGCCATAGGAGGCATCGCGGACAGGATAGTTCGCTGAGCCACAGCTATATTGACCGACTCTGCCGAGTCGCTGTCATTCATGCGTCCAAGTGTCTGCCATAGCTATTCTCATGGGGCACGAGCGCATTAGGCTCAACTGAGTTCGAGGAAGGGGGAAAGTTATTGAACGTGGGCGCTCTGATAATGATGATACACTTCCGTGCGCGATTTGGTTCTGCTCAAACATCATTGCGTCCACTCGACAGATCGCGCGTTGCATCCGGTACCACTCTGTAGGCAGGCCAATTATTCTATCTTCACAGTTCTGCCAAGTTTCTTCCAAGTCAGCCAGCGCAGTTTCGATGTCGTTTTGGAACGTGTACAATGTGTAAGTTATATAACCTCACCCACTGTAAATGCTGCTACCGCTGTGAAGCAGCCTCTCAGCGGACAATACATTGGGACATGCCGTCTCTCGCGATGCAGCCTAGCTACATGAGCTGAAAGGATCCTAGTCGCCCTCTGTCCGTGGCGTCAAGTAAGTTCGTCTACCCTTGGATATAGGAGGTGGGTCACTTCAGGTACCGAGGGTAGCTGGCGTACCCACAAGATCGTAACGCCCCTGGCGAATATACTGCATTGTCTAGATTGGGCAGCGAACATCGCGCAAATGCATGCCAAGCTGTTGTAGCTGTTACTACTACCATAGGAAAAGATCGTACATGCCAAGCTGTCGCAACAATGAATACTTTGACAGGAAACGCTCGGCGTTGTGATCTTGCACGGTTGCTCACCCGTCTCCAAATAATATACGCAAGTATTGACCTGCACGGTTGTAGGGAAGATCTGCTCTGTCGTTCTGTTGTCCTTATCTCCAATACGATGCCCTAAATCACTACGATGTGCTCGCAATCACCGCGCGCTCGCGGTGCGGATGTACTTCATTACACGAGTAGATATGACTTAAGCATGAAGCCGCAGGCGACTTATGCACCTTGTGTTGATAGAAGTAGGATTGGTTTGGCCAATTGGAGACTACTTCCTTATAGGTTGGACCATTGCAAGACCAACTTGACAGACCAAGCGGATAGGTTTCGTAAAAGCGATGAAGCCATTGATCGATCCTCAATGAAGTTCGAGATTCTAGCCAAGCTCCGGAAGCTTAGCCTTTTCTGTTGGCAGAATTGAGGGCAGTTTTGCGTCGGAATTTGAGTAGTTTTGCACGGTTTCCCGGTGCAAATTGGCGTCGCTTTGGAGGCAAATACTGGATGAACCGCAACTAACGTAGGTTTGAAGCCTCGCACAAGTCGCACTGAAACGGGATACTTCGCTTGTCCAGAGTTGGACTGACCAACGATGATGGTCTGCAGAGATTCGGCTTATATTTACCTTTGCTACGTTGCCCTCCTCTGCTTTTCCGTAGTACCCACGGTTTCGTTCTCTCCATAAAAGACCGATCGCGGCGACAGGATTTAGCGAGCGGCATATCAACGCCGATGCAACTGACAGGTAATCGGCAGTCATGAGATCGGCCGAGTATTACCGTGGTTTGGAAAAGAACTTCGACTAGACTGCTCTGACCCAGCGGATTTACGCGAAAGAAAGTAAGAGTCTTCACGACTGGATCAAGAGGCTGTGATATTGGTGTGGCATAGACACACGTTCTCTTCGCGCTCAAGACTAAGCGATTTTGACACAGATAGTGCGACTTCGTGTCGAAAGATCCTCTCCAGACACTTATGCTCATTCCGATCAGTGTCCTCTATAGTTTCTTTCATTGGATGCTCGGTGAGAAGAGCGATACACTTCGGACCGCTAGTACCTTGCAAACATACTGGAACACGCTCTGCTTAGTGCGGCGGAAGGAGACTGGCCTGTTTGCGATCGACCCGATGATTAAGAGTCAGATGCATGGGGTACTTTACAGTCGCGTTGAGGTGCAGGTTCTCGCTAACGAAAAGTAGATTCGACGACGCTTGGCGGCAAAGTTCAAGCTATGTACTGAGAAGAAGGTCGAGCCGATTTTACGAGCTGAAGACGAGTCCGAGCTCTGGAATTCGCTACGGTGCTCAATGGACATACCACTAGAGCACGAGCGACTGAGGTTACAGCTAGCATTGCTCATGCAACTCGCTGAGATCACCGGAAATCGACCTGGCGCACTCCTCAGTCTTCGCTACGAGAACATCAAAGTCAGTCTACTTCGGGATCCAGCCGGAAGCGAGTAACAACGCGTGCTATTTGACCTTACCTTCAAGGACACCAAAGGCTATCTAGGCCTTGAAGATGCGTGAGTTCGAGCGTCTCACGTGTATTTAAGCTGGTTATGATGTTGATAAATCCGTCAAGCAATACTCTTGGAATCCCCGATGTACCCAGCGAGCCTTTGTCTGCTTCTATGTCCGCAAATCATGCTTCTCAGTCTCATTTTTGCCGATGAAGCCTTCGCTGCGCCTAATCTGAATACTCCGCAGCAGCTGTTCCGACTTCGCATTACTCCCGGGCTGAACCAGCAAGAGCTACCAATCAACGAATCTATGGCCTCGACCCCCATTTTTCGTGCTCTACAAGCGATGGTGAAAGGGACTAAGGTTTCAAGGACTGCTTCAGTGACGGACAACTGGCTCCGCCGAAATATGAAGGAATTGGGCCTAGCAACCGGCTTTGAGCTTCCGGTAGGGCCATATTGCTTCCGCAGAGGTAATGGAGAGGCTCTGGATAGCAGTAGTAAGGAAGCGCTCAGCAGCAGTCTAACGATCACAGAAAGGTTGACATGTCTCCTGGTTAGATCAGCGACTCTCAGCGGAATCTTATCCTGCAGCATGCTAGCTCGGCTGTTTTCCGGCACAATTATCTATCGCGATACATAACGTCGGATACGCAGGTGATACACAGGGGATTAGGTGCTCAGACAGCGCTGATGAGAGCCACAAGTGGCATGAGTCGGTCCATCGACCGACGAAGACCGATCGATTTGAATGAGGGTCAGCTTGCCGGATGCAAACAGCACCCCGAAGTCAGGCTTCTCCTCAGATCTCGAAAAATTCCCGCCAAGCGCATACGAGAGAAACATGGAACAATTTCTAGAACGAAAGGGACGGCGATATATGATGCGTATCAGGAGGCCAGTCGCAGATATGATCGCAAGATGAAGGCTATCCGCAAAGCTGCCGTCGCTGAAGCAAAGGCGAAGTACCGTAAGCAGCAGCCCATCATTGATATCGAGCTGCAGTTGGGCCAGAAACTCGGGATACAAGAGCCTGTCCCAATGCAGTCAATTCCGACTTCGATTCAGCAAGGAACGTCAACAGGCCATCGCGGCATTGATGACCTTCGCGACGGATGATCCGGCCGAGGGATGCAAGCGCCGGTCGGAGGCCATCAGAGCTATAATAGCACTCAGTCTTCGGCAGGAAAGGTCTTTCCCTAAAGTCTGCAGGCCAAAGCACAAAAGTCAGGCTATCGGGAGTGACGATTTGCAAGGGCCCGAATGCGGGCATCTAATGATGGAACGGACACAATGTGGAATGTGAGTGAAGACAAGCAATTAAAGTGGGGCACCGTAACCCTGGTTTGTCGCAACCCCGCAAAGTCTAAGGTGAGTGACATAACATCAGTTGCACAGCCTCCCTAACACGACACATCGAGCTGATCGTTAGGATGTTTTCCTCAGGTCAAACAATAATACTATAGCATAGGAAAAATGTATTGAAGAAAGGGAAGACGTGTTTCTAGGGAAGGGAATTTCGCCGGGGAGATTTCAAAGGATCCTGGCAGAGACCCTACTTTCCCCTCGCCAGAAAGAAGGGAATCACGCGGTAATTCCCAACTGCCTACAGTTAGGGATAGGTTTCCACCATCGTCGAAACCACGCTTTCTGAGTTGGATTATTCTCGATCTAGAGACTTTCAGTCCGACCATTACGATGCTGTTGTAGTAGTCAACACCGCAGACAAATCCTTGTCTCGTGAGGCTTCTTCGAGTTCGACGATCAGCTGCACATGTACAAAGGAGATTTCAATATCCGCAAACGCGGCTGATCCGTGGTCGACAGCACCGAAGTCATATCCACTCAAAAGATCCATACCACAAGTGCTTATTAGATGCCTTGGAAGACGACTTTCTGAAAACAGGGGTTCATGCAACGTTTGCTCTCTGTCAAGACGAAACAAACTCTACTGAGATCAAACAAAGGTTAGAAATGCAATACAGGAAGCACATGTATTTGCTTATTGATGCGGCCTGAAGCTGCTCAATCAGAGTACGTCATCCATCACCTCCCTCTGCTGTCACCTGTATTACTGCTGACCTGTAGCATTCATTTCTTGAGGTTGACTGCGTGATCTACACTCTGTTATCGGACCAGCAAGCTAACTTAACAGATCTCAAGTATTGAAGCTTCCGTAGTCACAGTAGTAGTTTGATGTACTCGACGTCTTGCATTTCATATAAAGCACATCTCGTCTGCTGCAACCTGGGGGATGCGCACACCGATCGTCATATGATCGTACTAGGGAAGTTTGACCAGCCTAGGGGCGAGACACGTTAACAGGCAGAGCCGAGACTATCCTGAAGCTGGACCTCCGATCGAAACAGAAGACCCTACAGAACCGAGGAGACGTCGCATTCGTGACTTCATTATTCATTTTGTTTGTCCCATCTTTTTCATCCCATCTCGCCAATTATTTGCCACTCACGAGCGGCTGTAGAATAAACTCCTGCATCCAAGGTCGATACTCCATCTCTGCCCATTCCATCAGTAGCTGCACGCCCGCAATGATCTGGTAACATCCTAGCAAACTGGTAGTCCGGCCGAACGTAATACCATTCCGGTAGAACGTCGCTGACTTGTTGTCATTGTTGTCCCTAAACAGTAGGAAGCGCCATTCGTGTCCTTCAACCAAAATGAGTGGAAGAGTGGGTAGCTCTTGAGATGAACGGGTGGGAGTGTCGGATGGTCTAGGCTTAATGATGGTCTCCGCTCTGCTTATCAGCTGGCGCAAAAGCGCCACCTGGGCGGCTGCCCACGTCTCAACCTGCAGCAAGCCTTCGACCGTTCCGGCATTCGGCATCTTCGTTTCTATGCTGACAGCGATGGGATTCCGGATGATTGGCGCATGGTCGGACTGCGACAGAGCGATGTTGGCGGATTGTAGCGTCTCTTTGAGCTCATCGGAAATGTTCAGCGCAAGCGCAAAGTCGACCTTCTTACTCGGCAACTTCTCCTGCGGGCTCCAGAGCTCAGATGGATGTATCCTCGCCGTGGTTACATTTCGCCAGCTTTGATGCGATCGATGTGGAGAGTATTTGCGAGCAATAGTGAGAATTGGGTGATGAACACCTGAGTTCCACGCAGCTTCTGAACCACCGGTTCTGTCGAGATCTTCCGCCTCGTCCGTGATCTCGCGAAGCTCAGAAGGTGTTGGTGCTGAGGGTCCCGTGTTGCTGGTATCAAACAGATCGCGAAAGAGTCGCTCATCGATGTCCGGATCTCCGGTTCCAAGCTCTTGACGCATGATGTCCGTGTCCTGCTGCCTGTGAATTATGCCTAGCCTGTCCGCCACGCGTTGCATTCTCTTTGCCCAGTCAAACACACTTTTTGGAGTATCCTTAACTTTCAAGTTGTCGAGCCGCCCCTCAAGTATATTGTATGACGCATGCCGCCGCTCTATCAACGCCTTTTGCGGACTTGTCTCTCGCTTCCTCTTCTGGCTTGCCCAACTCGCACCACTTGCTGAGGAGCTGTTTGTAGCGGAGCTGCCCCGTGCACTGCCTTGCTCTGCACCACGACCTCCCGTCCTCTCTTCATAGCGCGAAAAATGTTCTAGCTGTAGAGGCAAGGTGTATGACGCTGGATAGGGCGCTGGATATGGCGCTCTGGGAGTTTCATCGAGGTCGTTCGCGACCGAAAAAGCTTCCTGTTCCCGCCGCCGCTTTGATGGTGTCGCTAATGGCGACGGCTCTCCGTGACGATTGGGGCTCATGTCCGCGAGAGCCGTACGCTTGCGCTTGTGCGAAGCTGGCTGCAGAGCGCACGGCGTAGGGTAGGTTCGCACTGTGTGAGGGTGGGTCGCAGGAATAGCGTGATGTTGAACCCAACTATTGATGTCGATGCGGAAGGACATGAGAGGTTTCTGGGATGCGATGGAGTCAATGTCGATGTCGCGGAGTTCGATGAACGTCGACGGAAATGCGTTGCTAGGTGGAAGGAAGACTGGCCCAAGCTTTGACCACAACATTGGAAACGTCCTACTTTCTGAATGAGGCATTCCCATTGGGCCAGATCGGCAACAGTGCTGCATGATTGTGATTGGTTCCTCGTCGCGACATGTGTGTGTTGGGCGAGATGTGCGAGATGAGCAGATTAGACAGAAGTTGAATATTGGCGCGCGCCTGATGGAATGGATCTCGGATCAGTAGCAATCCTAGCCACTAGGCAGACAATACTCCCACTGAATAATCGCCGAATCCGACAAGGCGCAATTTCAGTGCCGTGCACGACGACAGTGGGAATATCGCTTATACGACACACGTCAACCGCTCAACGTATACGCTACGAAGCGAGAGAAACCAGAGTACTAACTCAATAGGCCCGTCGCTTAATTTGTATACGTCTGGGACCAAAAGATGTTACGTTTGTAGGGTCATCGTCGCATACAAGGCTGATGTACAGGGTAACAGAGACGCGAAATTGACACGCTCGACAGACAGGTTTCTCGTTGGTCACTAAGCATAGTGAAGACTCAAACCCACAGTTGATGACTTCGATATACCGATTCGAGAGGAAATGGCACTGAGCTACTGCCGATCGTTGTCTCGGAGCAGTAGAGATGCGCAAGGTGGGGTGGGTATAGTGCGAATTCTGTGGGCACTAACGACACATCTAATCAACCCTTACAACGCAATTGCATGGCTAGAATATGACGAAGAGTATCAGGTGATATCTTGCCGATATCGCGAACGTGGGATACGAAATCTTCTTACGGAATAGTCTCAGCCCCAATCCGTAGTACCCCTCTACACTCGCAGCTACTTGGAAGCGCGTCCAATAGTCTCAATCGATTCGCACGATTCTCGATCTACTACCTATCTCAGCCACTTCCACACCAGTAGGATTCTGTTCAATTCCTCCAGGAGCGTTCGCAGTCAAGTTTCGACGCCAACAGCGAAGCGCCTAAAGCACAAAGCAAGTTCTCCGATTCGACTTCTAGTCCTAGGATGGTATTACACTCGAAATTGAGGTTCAGGTCGATTAAACTTTTCTTGAGTATATCTTGCCACAAGGCCAAGGGCTGATTCTTCGGCCTTGCGACTAGAAGCCGGAGGCAACTCGATTCATAGAAGCCGCGAGTCCCGGAAGTATGGTTCAATCGTACTGACGAGATATCAGGAATCAATTTGAGGGTTTCCAGTGGCAACACAGCCGACTCAGAGGTATGTACACAGGTCCACCATATCTCCTTGATCAAAGTGCGCCGTTACGTTGAAGAGCAAAGGTCTCATGGAAACCTCTTAGCAATTCACGGTCGCCTATCAAAGGTCTTTCCGATGGTAGCGAGCGCGCTACTACATGGTCAGTGCACTGCATTCATGGCCAGCGCACTGCATGCATGGCCGGCGCACTGCCTCACTGCATGGCTGCCTCATCACTGCATGACCAGCGCACTGCCTCACCGCATTATCAGCGCACTGGATAGCCAGTTCATTGTCGGAATACATGGATACCTATTCAGAGTCCAACCATGTGCATTTCCTAGTCGCACCTGAGCTTCACGATCCTCAGCCTTTACCTCATGGGTAGTCTTAACACGATCACGCAAAGTCCATATGTTGATGTCGCCTTCTTATGCGAATGCCCAAATCGTTTAGCTGTAAAGATGGTGGGGTTCAATGCCAGGACTTCTATTCCGGAGACCTTGGCGAGGTCGTTGATCATGTGCGCGGTCAACATGGACATAGCTTCGTGCGACGGCCTAATGCTTTGGGCATCTCCGACTCACACGGACGTCTCTGGTATTGCTTTGGGTGCAATGGGAAGCTGGGCCAAAATCACAGAAGCTTCGATTCAGATAAAGCGATGTGGGATCACCTTCAAGCCAAACACGATTATTCGACGGACACCATTGAAGAAGATCTTTCCTAAGTACAAATACTGTGCGTCTTGGGAGGATAAGGACGGTTCAAGTGGGCGACATCATGACGGATAAGCGCAAATCGGAATCTGGATGCAATATCCGCGCCTGCTTTACGAACGACAGCGTCCGCTCCCGAGATTGCATCATGCAGACTGCGGGAAACAACGATTCTAAGGAATCTATGAAACAGCTACTGTGCGACTCTGTGGTATACTGGGCAGCACACTTCGCGTAGCCTCTGTCTCTTGCACAGAGGTTCAACATGTCGAACTCGCTAAAGTCCAAGCTTGATAGCCCGTCTGCACAAACCCCCAACAAGCGATAGTGGCTGCAACAAAATGGTTTACACAGGATATCGTCGATATTGCAGCTGGCAGAGTGCGAACGATTCTGCAGTCAGCTTCTTGAAGGGAGGTCGTCGACGACTTGGAGAACTATGGCACGCCACAGAAGCCACGTTCTAGTTTCCATCCGAGCTCTGCTTTCCCTCCCTGGTATGCGAGGCTAGGTCAATCAAGTTAACGCAGAGAATGTTCTTAGTGCCGGCATGGCAATCAAGGCCACGATAGCTTTTATGCTTCAACATTCGTGAACAGCGCGACAAAACGAATGATCTCTTTGGGCATATTAGCTTTGACTCCGGTATGTCACAAAAAGAGCATGGTCAATGTATATGGTCGGAAGTCCGTCCGATTGAGATGAAACTGTAGACTGCTTTCAGTGCTTTGATTCACGATTTTGCTATCAGCCGCACAATGTCCCATACGGTCCATATATATTTTGTTGGGTCGACCTTTGGCCACATTGGGAGGAATTACAATCGCCGCTGAATGCAGAAATTGTTAGACTGGTCAAAGATGTCACCTCTCCTCTACCGATTCTCTTGCCATATCCTGATGGCATGGAAATAGGGATAGAAATTTTCAAAGTGCTGAGTGGCTGAAGGATGCTTCCAGACAAGTGACGGGCGGCCGACAGAACTAGAGAGGTACCTCAGCTATAGCTTCGACTAGATCCTGTAGATATTCACATGCTTATCTTTTTCGTTCAGTACGTTCGGCTCTGCCATAGCCCAACTAACGTTAGCATAAAACTCTATGGGCCGCACTAGGATAGACACCTACTTTGAGCTCAGACGACGGATCAGGAGAAATGCGGCACTGCTGTGGAGTATAACTGAAGTGCCAGCCGCTCCACACGAGGAAGCTCCTAGTCTTACGCAGCTAAAGCGAGTTCTGTTATTTGATCGGGAAAAGCAACTAGCCGACGATTTGGCCTTCATCACAGCCACGTGTGATGCCGCAATTAACATCAAGGCAGTGTCTATCGATGAACAGCAAGATGAGTCTGGAATAATCGTTCGAGTCGCAACGCCTTGTAAAGCTGCATCGCGGCCACGTCGCACGGCATGATGGCGGATCAGGAGCCCGGATGTTGACCCGAACATCACCATGATCTACGGGAGTCTCCCGTTCGCGAAAGTACCTCCACTCACTTGATACACCACATACGGGGTGAGATGAGGGGCAGAATCAAGATCCGCCCACCCCGAATTGCCGCAAAAGAATCAATCTCCTTTGATGACTTCAGCTAGGAGACCGTAGCTCCTTTACAACTTCATTCAGCTGATTGGTCTGCAAATTTTCCCAGGTTCCTAAAGTCAAGGGCACAACCCAATCACTGCGCGAAGGCCAGTCGCTAGATTGCAACGGACAACCGATATTTATCTCTTAAATGCTTTATTATCTTGAAGCATGATGATGAAGCTCCGGGTAGCATCACAAGTAACTATGCGTGGGAACACCACCACAAGAGGAAATAGGTCGCACATAGAGCAGTTTCTAACGCATGATATCCTCTGATAGTGGAGACAGATTTTCCAACGGTGCATTGTACTGCAAGTTAAGAGGCCGTCACGCCACGATATCAAGAACGCCATCGTTATGTTCAGCAGCGGTCCACAACCATGGCTAATCCTATTCCAACGACTCAAGATTGGCCGACATTATGGCTATTCGGCGTGACGGAGAAAGCTTTTCGAAGACCTTTGCTTCTCCGGATGCCCCAATGACTTCTTCGTAGAATAGTTATTTATTTGCCCAGGTCCGTTTCTAGCATCCAGCTCATCTGCCTCAACTCATCACGTCCGAAAAAAGCCAATTATGACGTGAGTTCTGCCACAATCTCGTCATGATCGGTCTTGTCCAAGTATCGTGTTTACAGCTATCTTCCTACCGTACATGAGAACTCTACACCTTAGGATGCACTATATGACCACACAATCAGCTTCACAATTGAGACCTAAGATCAGCATCAATTGCGCTTCCATTTCCGTCCTAATGAGTTCATCCACATCTCCGTATAGTCTAGCTAGTTTTCAACCTCCATGCCTAGACTTCGGTCGTCATCTTTGTGCTCAAGAAGTGTGCCACTGTCACTAGATTGAAAGCTTCTGTTCTTGCGCGCCCATGTGAACGAATGACATTGTATGTAGAAGATCGTCCGGGGTTCTCGAGATCACAAGCTCTCATTCTAGCGGAACGTCACTCAGATATATGATACATCGTTCCGCGCTTCCACCTGCAGGTCGGAGCGATACACTACCCTTGTTGAAATGTACAGGTGTAGAGATTTGCGATTTCACGAGAGGAGATGACGAGAAAGTAGCGGATATGCTACACCACTCAGCATGTTTCAATACTGCATCGTCAAATGTAACCTCAATGGGCTCCTCTGTCAGGGTTTGCTTAGAGTGATCAGAAGATCTTTGCTTTCCGACGATGTGGATCAGTGCAGCCGTATTCTCCTCAAAGTGGCCGCCGGTGTTTTGGACGTCTCGCTCGCTTCAACACGAGTTTGGGAGGTCAGAGCTGCTTCCGGATGTTGAAGCTGGAGATGGTTCGCCGGATCGATTTGCATCAGTAGGGTGGAAGTAGAAGGTGTCGTGAGGCAAATGACGTTGAGATTGATCGCACTTTACGGAGGAAATGGATACCATTGATCCTGCTTTTTCGACGTGACGAACTCTCCCCGAACTTCTTCGCTGACTTGCACTAGTGTCTGACGAATATGTAATACGGTTTGGGCTTTATATTGCTCCAGACCCGGAACCGTCCATTGAGGGAACATCTGCCGGTGTGTGCCAGTAATGATGAAGCGGCCATGGGCTCGAATGAATGAATCGGATAGGAAATAGGCCTCTTTCGAAACTCCTATAACTCGAGGCATCGACCTGGGCGTTGTCAATCCGTAATGTACTAGGAGTTGGATCTCTGCATGTACATGCTGTCGAGGCATGATTGCCGATGTGGAAGAGACCTCGTAGCATGGAAAAGGGGTCTATGCAGCACTTGAAAAGTTTCGACAAAGGCGCTGGGAGCAGATAGCCAAGTGTCGAGCAATGCGCCAATAGTTCGCGATCTTGCCTATGTCACGAACGGCTCTACTTTCTAGAAGCGACTAGCCGAGAGCTTTAGACGCTCTGACAGCCCCTCCTCCAATTTTGGCGAATGTCGAACGCTTTTTTGACGGCAGGTTTGACGTTGGAAGGGATGTGATCAGGCTTCCCGGCTTTTAGTTGCCTGAGCGATGCTCAAGACTGCTGATTTGGTGATATTTCGAGTTTTGTCACATGTTATCTGTATCTCAGCCACGAGCAATACCATTGATGGTGTTGCAGAGCGTCGGTAGACTAAGATAAATCTTCATCAGGACAGTGACTAGGCTTCTTGTACCGATGAGACTAGCTCGGTGCGGACGAGGGCGAATCACGTCCGAAATTGCAGGACTACGATGCGCACTGACAGGGATAATCTAATCATGGCACAGTCTACCTGCGTAATCCAGCCATTTGAAGACGCTACCAAGGCTAGAAGGGCGAGAAAGGAGCACAGGATCATATCCCGCATAGACTCTATCCTTCGTCGTTCACGCTAATAGACTGAACACCATGTGCCCTCGCTGCATATCTGAAAACCTCGATCCCACTGTTCATTTTGCGATCGAGAAGAGAGCCTGCATGTCCGTGGATAAACGAGGAAGCAGCAGAAGTGAGTCCTCTTCTGCGGCTTCAAGCTGCATCTTCGGTGGAGTACCATTGACACCTATGAACAACCGCACTACTGACGCGGCGGCGTCCCTCACTGCTCGGATACTGCTGCCCTCGAAACGGTCGACAACGTCAAGGAACTGAGCGAACACTGGATCCGGAACCTTCATGATCCTCGATGTTTGTTAGCATGCACCTGATTGTCATTGCTAGAGTCAGTGTGATGAAACCATTCGTGTCTTTGCTGCGGACCTGGCGTGAGGAAATCTCGCACAGCTTGTAAATATGGAGCCAGCGTGCCAGCCTGAAGTGTGCCATATGTATGTCCAAATGTAAGATAGCGATAATATGCTGTTCTGGAGACATTTCTCGCTCACATCGAAACGAACCACTAGCAAGCGGAGTTCGAATACTTGTGATCGCCTGTTTCAGGGCTACGAATGCGGCACAATCACCAATCAAAACAGCCATATCGGCTAAAGCCTTCGTGTGCGCTGTCTCTATTAGAGCCAGCGCCTCTTCATATTGTGCCATGTGACCGTAATGTCGTGAGATTAGCTCAGGTTGGCTTTCGAACTTGCGAGACTCGCGAGCGACGTAAGACTCAAATATTAAGTGGGTGTGATTCTCCGGTCCGGCGGAGGGAGTCAACCCGGTGAACTTCTTAGTCTTCCGCGTTCTACTCTTGACACTATTCTGCTCGTGTACTTGGGGCGTTTCGGGTGACGTAATATTGTTCTTACGGTCAGCACTTGCTTCTTCACCTGTCCTCATCATGCTCACTTTTTGGCGTAAGGTTAGCGCAGCAATTCACTCTGTTGCAACGTCCCCGACTTTTCTCTCAGGCAAGAAAAGACATATATACCTTGGTCAACTTCAAAAGTAAGATGCTCGGACTCAGTATTGGTGGATACCAGCGAACGTGTACTGAGTACTGACGTTATGTCATTTGGCTGGATTTCGTCACTTGTAATCCTCAAGCCATCAGTCATCCAATTCTGACCAGATCCTGGTGCAGTTTGGGGGTTCTGGAACAAGTCCGGTGAGGATCTGTGGTTTGACGGCTCTGTGTGCGAATGAATCGACGCAATCTCGGGGCCAGGGTGATCATTGCCTAGGAATTCATCTGACAAAAAGTCGCTCATCCAATTGTCAGAGCAGTCCAAATCGTGCCCAGTGCTGCTGTTGTCTTTCGAAGGCGATAGTGCCGAAGTGGTAATACCGAGCTCCTGTAGGCTGACTGACGGACCGGCATTGTTGATCAGACTTTGTCGATCAGCCTCTACGATCAAATTATCTATCTGCACGTTGCTTGACTCACCCGAGGGCTGTCATCACCTTGACAAGTGCGTCGTAGCTCTTCGAATCCTGCCATACTGCAGCAAAAATAGCCGCTAGAGTATTCTTGAGCGTGGTCGGCTGCGGCCCAATGTGTTCTTGGCATTCGCTGATCTTGATCAACCGATCGAGACCGTGTAGTCGAGCGAGTGTACTGCACATCCCCTTGCTCTTGAAGAGCGAGATGATGTCTTGCAGCATCGCTTGTGCGACGTAAGCAAAGATCCGACTAAGTTAGTAGATGTGCTGACGCTCAATGCACCTACCCCGTGGTATTCCTCGATCAAGGCCCTCGCTTATGATGACAACACTAATCAGTACGTCCCCAAGCTGTGCAAGTCCTCGATGACCCTCACGATCAACGCTGTTACTGTCTCCCGCGGCGAGGGCCTTCCGCAACAGCATCTGATCCTTAAATGGGTGGGGAACAAGGGATTATGCCTCACGCATCTCCCAGGATAATGCCATTCTAGGTTCTTTTGGATGTAAGACCACTGTCTGCGCAGAGAAAATCGCAAACAAATAAGTCAAGTATCAGTTATCACGTAGGGAAGGATCTACTACCCGTCACAAGCTCACAAGGCCGTCATGGCGTTGGGACGTGGGTGCGGCAGTGCGGCTGGCATGAAGCTTACGATACCAAACCAAGGGTGGGGTGAATGCTGAGTGATCAGTTTGGAGCTAGGCGGAAACAGGTCATAACAGGTCGTGGATGCAGTAATGTACGTTTTGGGCTTAGCTGCGGGGGGACCGAAGACATGTGCAGCCAACGCGACGTTCAGCGAATCCACACACGCGTCTCGATCGCGCGTTCCTACATCGGCATGCGTACGTCTCCTAATCAACAGCTGGTCACATCAGCAATCAGCAGAAATCACTTGGTCAACAATGATTCAGATGGTGTTGCAAGAATGCCGTTCCAATGTATGCTTCATATGACCATCACGCCTTGTAAGACATGCATAGCGGAAGCATGCTGCAGTACATTCATTCGATGGAATCCACCCTTTAAATTATGCTTCAACTCTATCACGATGACAACGCCTCGATGCCGCCAGCGAAAGAAGCTGCGCGGTTGACCGCCAGCCACGGTGTGAATTCCAAGATCGCGGATCGACCCTCCGCCTGCTCGTTTGCTGAGCAGAGTACATGAAATCACCACTGCGCTCTCCGCTCGAAGACACGTTGCGAGCTGACCGGCGCTCGTGATCTTGGTGCCGATATGGTCCGTTTGAGCCGCTACCGGAACAACGGATGTTCTTGACGGTGTTTCCTCAAGTTCCAACAGGTCCTTGACCTTCGTCTCGCCGTTTTTGGGGGCGTCGGTTCTGGGCTGAAACCCCGCATCTTTCCAGGTCCCGGACACAGTCGCGGGAATGTTCTCCTTCATGCCCTTCTTCTGGCAGTCAAAGCAGAACCCACCGCTGTAGATATCTTTGCCTTTAGGTAAGTCTGCGTGCGTGATCATGCAGACATTCGTGCTGTAGCCCAAGAACCCGCACTTATGGCAGGTGAAAAGGGTGTAGTAGCGTGTGGTCGGCACCTTGGTGCGGCACGGGCAAGCCTGTCTGTCCACTTGGAAGTAAATGGAGATCCAAGATAACGTCCATCTGCTCGTCCTTATAAAAATTCTTCAATCTGCTCTTTGTACGTGGCCCTGCTTCCCCATCCCAGATTTCTGCGGACCGCGTGCAAGTCGTGTGCTGTTCTGCTGTTGAAAGTGTGAGATGCTGGAATGAGAAACCGTCGTAAGAGCGTGATATACATGATAGTAGCACATGAATTACCTACACTAACTTGCAGTGAAGTATGGTACGACGAGTTGCCGAGCAGCAATATGCTGTGCAGCAGTTTGCAGAGCGCAGGATCATTCTCGGCAGCCATGCGCCTAAGTTAGGCTTGATTCCCACACCACATCTGCACGAAAGGATCCATTACTTGTCAACCTGAACCAAAGCACGCGAAGATATCGAATTCAGCGGCTCAAAGCTAATCGATCTCAGGGGACGAGTGGGAACTTTGGAAGGAGAAATATGTTACTCCTCTCCTCGCCGTCTACAAATATGCCCTTTGAATCTAGCGCTCTACTACGACTCTGCTCCTTCGTTATATTTCCAACTACTAATACTCCAGGCCCGCGTTTCGGACTCAAGGTAGTGCGTATTACCACTCTTTGCAAAACGCCGTAAGCGCCCAGGCTGCGGGGAAGCTGGAGGAGCCTCACATAGTAATTTTGGTGACGGTGACCTCCAGCGTGCCCATGTGCCTATCGTGTGTCCATGTTGTCCATGTTGTCCATTCTTTTCATGTTGTTGCCAAGCATCTCATCTGAGGTGTACTTAGTGCCGTGTGCTCGTCGTCGTCGTAATGCCACCGCCTCTTGAGGATCACGTGAGGACTCGCATCTACTACCAGCTCTTCACCGACAAGCGCTCCGTGGCCTACATTGCCGCCAACAATGGGGTGAGCCAGAGTGGTGTAAGAAGGTGGAAGCAAAATTGGTCGCTGTTTGGGGCACCTAGGCCACCAGGTGGTGGCCTCGTAAGTACTGGGCGGCATAAGATCTCAAATCGACATGAGGAGGAGCTAGTTCTTGAGTACATGGATGAACACCCGACTGCTTATCTTGACGAGGTAGCCTGGTACATCTTTGACGACTTTGGCAAGGTAGTATCGCCAGCCACGGTATCGAGGATGCTGCATTCTCACCAGTGGAGCCGCAAAGTGAGCAAAAAGATCGCTGGTCAACGCTCCGATACCCTGAGGGCCAACTTCTTCGCACGTAGGCTCGCGTGGCCATCTGAACGGCTCGTCTTCATTGACGAGAGTGCCTGCTGCTCTCGCACGGGGGATAGAAAGTATGGCTGGAGTCCAGTCAATCAAAGAACCCACGATATCCAGTACCTTGAACGTACCCAGCGATGGAGTGTGCTCCCGGCTCTCTCAATCGAAGGATACTTGCGAGATCCTCTCATTGTGCAGGGCTCGGTAACTGGCGAGCTGTTCAACGAGTGGATGCAGCACTCAGTTATACCTCAATGCGGCCCTGGCACTATATTCATTATGGACAATGCGTCGATCCATCACACAGTCGGCCTTGACGACGTTATCCGCGAAGCTGGCATGGAGCTGCAATTCTTGCCTCCTTATTCACCAGATCTCAACCCGATCGAACAATCCTTGAATGTGCTGAAGGCGTGGATTCGTCGACATGTTGATCAGATGGAGCAATATCCTTGCTTTGGCGACTTCCTGCTGCGTGCGGTTGAGGCTACGGGTAGTCAAAGTGGTAGGGGATGGTTCAATGAAAGTGGTTACCAAGTCGAATAATCAGAGGAGATCCATTTGGGTTGTCAACCTCGCTGTCCTCGAATCGGAGGTGTAATGCCTTAGGCATCTGTTAAGTCTGCAATCATGACTTCGCCTGTATACAACATATGTAACATCTACGTATATGGTTGGATAGCTACGAGTCTATGCGTCAATTTGTAACTCACCGCACATCTATACGTGTAGTATTCATGATGTTCTCACTGATTGAAGTTGAGCATCTGAGATGTGCCTAACTTTGGAGATTGAACTTTGGCAAGCCGGCTACACCAGCTTGCCTTAGGCATCCAGAGCTCTCACACAGCCTGCAACATAGCAACATATACTAGCCACTTCTACATTATATCGACATATGACTTGATAGCGCTTGATCTATGCTTCAATTTGCACTAGGTCCTATGTAAATTGAGCAAGTATTCGTGATGTTCTAGCAGAGTGAAGCTTGGGTATAGTACACCTCGATTCTGCTCGTTCTGAGTCCGACACTCGCACACCACGCTGCAACAACCAATCCTTCACCGATCTACGTAGCCGACGACGGTATCCATACGCAAGATCAAGCTCGTTCCATTCCGCAATGTCTGCTGTTCCGATACCCTCTACAGAGAAGCCATTTGCTACAAATACCGAAGCCATGTGCTCTGAAGCCGCTCCTTCACCACGCCAACTTGTCTGTGTAGCACACCATTCGAAGAACTCTGCTCTCAACTCAATTGACGAGCTCTGCGATAGCGGCATATGCACTGGGCTCGACGTAGGAGCCTGGGCACTACCCGTAGGTACCATCTTCCTGTTACTATCAAATGCAAAGCTGAAGTGCGTTGCAGACACTGGAGCTACGGCATTGTTGCTCTCCTTCCTACCACCATTCTTCACCAAGCTACGGCGCTTGTGCTGCTCCATCTGCTGAATCAGGCTCCCAGATGGGGCATCAGCAGTGAGCATGCTGTCCGCAATACCCTGGGCCCAGCCCGTCAAGATAGCGCCGTATATTGGGAGGTAATGCTCTCTCTGATCGCGGATCCCCCAGTAGCACAGATGACCGAAGTTATAACAGCTCTTTACCTTACAAACCCATCGCTCGGTGATGCTAGGTGCCAGGTTACCCTCGCTCAGCATCACCTCACGCTGAGCGCCGACAACAGCCATCTGATTGTTTGTTGCACTCCGACGTGCTCGCGAAAGCGGTAGTGGTATAGGAGCTGCAGTAGTCTGGCCTTCAACGGTCAAGGCAATGCCCTTCTTCTTCTCTATTGACCATCGCTGCATAGTTTTGAACAGCACCGCAAAACCATCAACTCCATCCGTCAACCACTTCTCGCTTGCTAGGCGCTCATACCCAACACGTAGCACGATCCTTGACAGGCCGTAGCCAGTGAGCTTTGCAACCTCACCCTCAATCCATCTCTGAGCATCGTCAATCGGTATGTTGGTGCCTGCTCCCGAGGTGTGCTGCCGCACGGTGCTGTTTAGTACCTTCTTTCCACACACGATTTGAATTTGGGAGTTATAGATGAACGCTGCCGATATTTGCGGTGCTGGCGTGCCATCTAGGTCCTCATACTCCCTCTCTTCATCCACTCCCGGCTGCGCAGTAGGCTGCATTGCCTCACCCTCCTCATCATCCGTCGGATCCGGAGGGCTCGAAGTAATATTGTTGACGGCATTAGCTAGTGCCTGGGATTGAGCACCCCGTGCTACAAGAGGGGGACCAGATTGATGCGTAGGAGGCTGAGATTGCGAGCGAACACCCCCTCCCCTCCCACGCTTAGCCGGCGGAGCGGTGGCAGGAGCATTATTGGCACGCTTCTTACTGCTAGGCTTTGGCGTGCGCGCCGGCCTGGGGCTAGCCATCTCACAACCACCAACAACACCTCAAATCGAGCAATACCACAATCTTGGCAAAAACATAAAATGCACGACAATATGGTCATACAATGGACACCTTGGGCACGCTGGAGGTCACCGCCACCAAAATTACTATGTGAGGCTCCTCCAGCTTCCCCACAGCCTGGGCGCTACGGCGTTTTGCAAAGAGTGGTACAGCTAGTTGCATATGTCTGTGTTGTTGCGAGGAGCTTGCTCTACGGTGTAAGAAATGCGAACTTTATCTCTACAACTCGGAGGTAGTTCTAGTGGTATTATAGAGACAGAAGGGCTGTAAGGAACGGTTAGGTGTATACGTATACACGTAGAAAGGCATAGAGAGCATTATATAGTCGTCGTCGCGAATTTCGGATAAGTATCGGAGTATCGGATCTTCTTCGGATCGGCTTAAGGCGAAATGATTTTTATCTACACGACCTCTATACTATTGATATCGCTCGCGTACCGCTCTACGATGGCTTAATAGACTATATACCTAGTTTAAGAGCTTCCGTTTGATATGATACATTTCTATTAGCTGTCTACCTATCGTGTTACAGGGGTTAGGCGCTTGGAAGCTCGCGAAACGCGCCTTCTCAACAATAACACAGACATATGCAACCAGTTGTAAGGACTGTGGGTTCGAGCTGCCAAACGCCGATCCCACAACGACGACGACTCGCACCTAGAACATATGAGCTGCGAGATTAAGAATCTCTCACCCCTCTCAGCCACCTGGCTAGCCATAGCTGTTTTCATTCAATGGGGTGGTATTATATAGCCTTACTTGCATAGACTTACTGTGCCAGGGCCGGGCAAGTCTGTGATGCCTCCTTCTACGTCTCCCGTTCCGGCCTCTCAGCATCGTTCCGTGCTTCTGTCTTGTCTATACCCGATATCGTTTGCAATTGTCTACTGCATCAAAATTCTCGGGACCTCCCACTATGGCGCTGACGCAACTGTCGTTCGCACATATTGACCAGCTGTCCCTCAGCACCATTCTCGAATTGCAGCTTGAAGATAGTATAGACGTGGTCGGATCAATCAAGGGAAATTAACGCGAGGGCATTGTCACCGACGCTGAGCTTGCCATACAGCTCTATCGCGAAGATGTCCGAGCTTGTCAAGAGATCCTGATGGACCGCAAGATGGCCCAGAGCATAGCCCTAGCTGTCGTAAGAGATGGAAACTTCATAGCACGCGCGCACCGGATTGAGGATCAACTAGCTCGGGACCATCAACTTGCAATGAGAGTCAACCAAGAGGCAGTGGTCCACGATCACGAAGTGGATGGACTTCTTGATCGGGATGAGCTGTTGCAAAAAGCGGCGAATCGATTCGACCTGTGGAAAGATACAGAGCTGCTCGCGAAGGTAGCTGACCTGTACAACGGAGATATTGTGACTCTAGAAGCGATGGATGATATCGAGAGTGATGCTAGTTGCGGACCTGAGGAAGACCCTCAACCTGAATCGTCCGCATGGGCTGCGATGCGCAATAAGAACGGAGGCAAGTCAAAAACTGGACACTGTGTAGCCTGTGGCAACACCAAGGACTTTTTCGACGTAGCACGTGTGCCATGCAACCACGAATACTGTCGCGAATGCCTCGCCAGCCTTTTCCGCGCCTCCATGACAGACGAGGCCCTCTTTCCTCCACGATGCGATAACAGGCAAATTTTACTTGAAAACGTTCGCTTCTTCCTGCCTGTCGAACTAGCGAAGGAATTTGAAGCCAAAGCAGTCGAGCTTGGCTCGAAGAATCGCATCTACTGCCACGATGCTCGTTGCTCGGCTTTCATACCGCGACCTTGCGCCAAAGACGAGCAGGTGGAGTATGTGACCTGCCTCCAATGCGGAAAGACAACGTGCACAAATTGCAATACTGCAGCACATCTCGGTGACTGTCCGGCAGACGAGGCTCTCCAGCAGCTGATTGAGACTGCAAATGAAGCGCAGTGGCAGAGATGCAGGGAGTGCAAACGTTTTGTCGAGCTCGAGAGCGGGTGCAACCACATGCAGTGAGACATTCGCTTTCCTTCTTGTGCGATTTGATGGCTGACGAATTCACAGATGCCCGTCTGGTGCGCATGTAGGTCAACATACAACACTTTCACTCGATCAAGAGACTGACTGAAAATGAACAGTTCTGCTACGTTTGCTCAGAGCGCTGGAAGACATGCTTTTGCCCGCAATGGGACGAACCAAACTTGTTGGCCCGGGCAAATCAGATTCTGCTGCGCAATCCGGCGGCTGCAGCGAATCCTCGCCAGCAACTCTTTCAGCCGACGTTTCAGACCAGAAGCCAGCCGAGAACTCGACAACACTCGCCAGCTGCTAGTCGTAGCCCGTCACCGTTGCCGGTACGCATTGCTCGTGAGGAATGGATGGCGGCCTTAGACGGTGCATGAGTCAGAACAACAACACCGAGCGACGACTATGTCGGCTGGGAATCTGACTTCTCTGCGCGATCTGATTGGGAGGAAGACTGGAGTGATAGCGATGAGACAAAGGCCGCAGATCAGGGTACTGGTTTTGTAATTGACCTGGATGATAGTGCCACGACGTCCAATCTCGAGGTACTCCAGCCTCCTCGCGGTCGACCGGTGCTTGTGCGTACCGTGCAAGAAATCATGGACGACCTTCAGGCCAGCCATGAACGTGAGCATGAAAAGTGGAGGTGGATTCGAGGGCCGCACAGGTGCGAGGAGTGCCATTTTCGGTTGTCGCAATACATATTCGAGTGCAAACGCTGCGAGCTGCACTCTTGCAATAGGTGCCGAAGAAATCGGTTGTGAGTCACGTCGGTACGGTATACCGAGACAGGGAGCGGTTTTGGAGTGAGCTTAAGGTGGGTCAGTGAGTGTTCAGGATTTTGTGCTCTTCCATTCTGCTTTCTGACGCTACTGTCGTCTCATAGTCCAATCACAGCTACTTCCAGTATATACCTGCTGATCTCAGACCTGAAATCAATTAATTGAGCGATAGCTACGTATCGCATCACGCCGTAGTACAGTTGATTTGATCAACAGTTGGCAGAGTACTGCTACCTTCCTGCACTCGAAGGCCTCTGAATTCTCTAGTATCTTGTATCGGAACACGCTGTGAGGTGCACGGCTCTTGCTGCCTCAGAATGCCTCGCGCATCCAAACCAATGCTCCGCTTGCTCAAGATTGCCTTCTCTTTAACGCATCTCACCTCCAGCGCTCTCAGATCGCGTCGCGCCCCTGTCAACCCTGTCCTATGCTGCTCTAAATGGCGGATACGAGCCTAGGCAGAAGCGATTTGTGGAGGCTGGAGAAGCTTGTGGGGCTGATCGTTGCAGCATACCGGCGGACATATGGATGGAGTACAAGACAGACTCCCAGAGCAGCCACAGATCACGGGCTCTACGAAAGATTGTAGTGGCTATCTTGACTGTCGCTTTCTTCTTGCCAATACTCTCAGTCTCACCACTTGATCCTACTGCCACGCAGAGGTCATCACTACGGAAAGCCATGTACCTCGTTGATGACCACCAGAGGCTTGTTGATGATCTTCTCCCTGCTGGCGTATCTGCTGAGCTCCGTGAAGAGACATATGGCCGAGTGCATTCTGGCGTTCGTGGTAGTATCCGTGTGCTGATGAAGTAGTGATGGGTGGTTGCCACACGTACGGCTTCACCTTCGAGATGAGAACATGGTCGGCTACACGAGCTTGAGTGTCATCCTGATCACGTCTCTCAGCTTTATGAAAGTGGTAAGCCAGCTCTCGAGATAGACCTTTTCCTGGTGCCGCTAATGTGGTGGCTTTTGACGAGCTTCTCATCCTTATGATCTTACCAGCCCTTGTTGGGATCCTGATGAGCTGCTCGATCCGCATCACGAGTCCAGGGCGGGCATTGAGTGATCACTCTGGATGAGTCTTCTCACCAACTGGGTCGTGCGTGTTCCCCCACTTCTTCCATGGCTCGATGCATACGGTCATGCCGTGATTTCTCCTACAAGATCATCGCTCTAGATCGATCGTTGAGAATTCGTCTCAAGTAAGATACATTTGGGGCTAGGAACAACACTTTATTTCGCAAGATAGAGGTGCTTTTGTAAGCTTCACGCGTTAAGTGCACCGAATGATTGATCGCACCCTTAATTAGCTAGCATACGCAGTAGCGCAACCGATACCACACCAGCAAACCCGCGGAAAGTTCGTAGTCGATAGCTAGGTACATAGGTACATCTAAGTGGACCGGGGACCTTGTCCGTTCGCAAATCGCGCGACAGTGACTTCGACCGGTGACGAATCACAATTCTTACTCCTGCGACCACTTTATAGGGACCAATCATGTCCGGAACATGGCCGAACACATTACATCATGCAAATGGTAGAGCTGCGTCCTACATGTGAGCTTGTGCTAAATGGCCACAACATGCTTAGCTTGACGCCATCTCCTGCATGCCTCCGTTCCGGTTGTCGCTTGTGTGCAACGGATTTTGACCGAACTATCGTGGGACGGCCCCGATAGCCATTTGTTGTGTACATGTTTGACTTTGAAGCTGGGGAAATGAAGGCACTGCCGGCTCCGACTCCCAATTCTCGCGCTCCGTGTTGTGAATAAGCCAACTGCAAAGGTAGAGGTTGTGCCTTGCCACGACCTGGACGTTGATCAATACAAAACGGTAGAATTCACGGTGTGTGTTGCGCATCAGGGAGCAGTCGCAGCGCAAAGTTTGTGTTCCATGTTGACACGTACCATATTCCGCTTGTCTATCGTCTCGCCCCATTTCTCGTGGAATCTAGAACGGCACACTGCAGTCATCCCTGTGCGGAGAGCGAGATGTGATCATGTGCACAAACCGTTCGCCGAGACCCCAAATATGCACGTGCGTGGTTCGTACCGTAATGGCCCGTACGAAGTTTATCGACTTTAGAGCAGACCAACACACTGGTCTTTAGTGCTCGGACTCAATACAAGCTCAATATGCCGCCTCCATGCCTTCACTGCAATCGCTCAATCTGTCACACGTGCACGTGTCTTGTGTTGCACTCGCTATTCAGGACCATACACATTGTGCCGGTAACTGAGAGCAAGTACGATGACTTCCGACGAAAGCGTGCGAACCTAGCGAAGAAATATGATGACACCTGTGAGGAGGAGAATCGACTGGCCGACTTGTATCTGGCATGTCGAAATCAGAGGATTGAATTCGGAAAAAGGTTGGACGAGTCCTCTATTGCTGCATCGGCGAAATTACTACATACCGTCATCAGCGTGCCAGAGTTGAGGGAACCTATATTCCGAGACCTTTTACCTGGCGAAGTCCTCGACTTTTATACCGAATTCGAATGGCGCGTAGCAAAGGATGATTTGGCTGCAGAATTCAGTCCCTTGAGATTGATCTTGTCTGGCACCCGTCTGCTAGCCTCCGCGTTCAGAGACGGATACGACTTCACGTTGATTAGTGGTACTGCAAATATGCTCCTCTACGGACACCCACGGCCTGAGTCCAGCCCATATCCCAGACTAGGACGTTGGAAGAACTGGACGTGGTCGGCAATATTGGTCGCTACGAAAGACGCAGCTTTCACTCCATGTGACGAGCGCATTCTCCCTCTCTCGGCGTTCGGATGTCCTGGCAGAGAAGCTGACTCAGTCTGCGAGAACTTCGATATCGAAGCAATGTCAAGATGTGTCAGTGTTACATACGGGCAATATGTGATGAACATATGGACACCTTTCCGTGAGCAGCCTCAGACATCGCCCATCGCTATTCCGCGGTCAGTCTTACAGTCCCTCGTTCAGAAAAAGCCTACGAAATTTGAGAAGCATCCACCCACCATATTTTACAGCCACTGACGCGAGAAGGACTCTCGTGTACGAGGCCCTCTCGAGCACGCAGAACCCTCCAATCAGACCGCAACTAGAGGCATCCCGAAGTCACCATTGTTCGTCATTACAGTACCGTGGAAGACGAGTCTGTACGGGGATACGACAGATATTCACTACGAACTCGAACGACCGCAAGAAAGTACATGGTCACAGGGTAGGGCACCGGTTGGTTGAAAATGATGATGCGCATACTTCGAACGGCGATCCCAGAAGTCGGTAGCTGGAGTCTTCAGAAAGGCTTGAGGAGAGTTCTTGCTGCACGCGCTGACGGGAAGCAGACTTTGGAGCGCTAACGGTCGTGCTGCAAGCTCAGAGGTTCGATACCGCCCTACCCCAACCGAAAACCCCATGATTTAGCGCCCTCCTCTGTTCATGAACTCACCGTGCCAAGATCCGAAAATCATCGAGATACACATGTACTGTCACGGCGACCCAAGGCAGCTATGAGCATGACGATGAGTGAATGAATAGCGTAATTGACCAATCCCTACAACAAAGCCATCGAGACTCCTTGCACGACGGCTCCCTACGTTTCTAAACGGTGATTTCTGTTCCGTAACGCTGGAGACACCTCACACAGGTTGTCTGCTATCAGCAAGAGCCCCTTTGTCGTAAACATCATTCGCTTCATTCAGATTCACAGTGCGCCGTCAATAAAGGCGTTGATGTCCCATTTGTTGGAGACCTCTTTCCAATGTTTCGAAGTAGCTCTGGAGGACATAGGAGGTAGGCTCGCTCTGAGAGTGGCCAGTGATAGAGTTCTTCGCTCGTTCTCGTTCTTGGAAAGCTGTTCAAGATCGATGGATGGGATGTTGTCCGCAGATGACCTCTCTTGGTGTGTTCGAGTTACGTTCTCCATCTGCGCTGACAGGACACATACGTTGATACAACGCCGTATCGCGATGCAAATCACATAATTCTCCAACTGTCCATTGCTAATAATCAAAGGTAGAGGTGATCGGAATCCAAAGTGATCAGCAGCGGATGTATTAACATTGTTCAAGTATTTTGCACTCGTTCTGAATTGCATGATCGTGCACTCCAATCTACGCAGTCTCCCTGTAATCGATCGCATCAGAATTTTCATGGCCAAATTCTCAAATCCTCAATGATTTCGAGGTGATGAATCTCGGCATTCATGACCTTCAGGAATACAGCGATGTCTGACCTAATCATATAGTCATCGCAGGAGCCGTTCCAGCACACTGTGTTCAGGTAACATGTGTGTTCCACATATGTCTAGTAGGAGTTCTTGCGGGTGCCAAATTGGGTAGCAGCACTATAGGTAGCCAGTCCTCCTTCAAGGTGAGGTGGAGAGCGAGAAGTACGAGGCTTGGAGGCCTCAAGCAGGACGCTGCAGGGCACACTTGAGCTAGCCAAAATGTCGCTCTCGGAAAGAGCTCGTTTGCCCCGTGCAGGACGAGAATCTCGCCGCCGAGCTCGCCACTGCAGCTGGACGAGGCCAGCTATGGCCGCTAGCATCAACTCCTAGTGGTTTGTAGGAGAAGACGATCAAGACCGTGTACGCTGATCTTGAGGAGCGCAACGGGCTATCTAATAACACTGAGCCAGACATAAGCAGGCAAGTTCAATTCCGACAGGCTGACGTTCAGGTCACATCATCGTTCCGACGACAGCGACGCTGCTCCACCGCTACGTACGGGCCGGCCGCTGTCGCACGGATGGACCTATGTAACTATTCGATAGTACAAAGCCGAGGACGCGTCAGTCGTTTGAATAGACATGGTAACATGAAAGGTACTCGACAGTTTGTGGTGGCAACGAATCCGTTCACTTCGCTACCCTAAGTCCGACCATATCCGGACCTTACTAGGTGTCCTCGGCAAAGGCAGGGAATCAGAGCGAACCTGTAAAGAAGCGATTGTGTTTTTATACGCACATTAGGAGTAGAAGAGCGTGTTGCCGACTCATGCTGTAAGCTAGATCCTAATTGACTTTGGTCCTGCGCCCGCCACGGTTCATTGTTCATTGTTCATTGTTCGTTGTTACAACGTATTGTGTGCACATACCCAACGACTATCAATACACTGCTGAAATGAGCAATTCTCCGGTAGCTTCGAGTACACTCTTACTCGCGGAAAAGATGCCCAAAATCCGGCCCGATGAGCAGAGGGTATATTTGGCTCTTCGCCATGAATTTTCTGACAGTCTCCCAAAGAAAATCGCCAGCGTGAAGAGGCGTTTTGCAAAATGCAAAGAGACGCCGGAGCTTACTGCTCTTATCCAAGAGTACAACACCGAGATGGTGACCAATGTGGCAATGAAGCTGCTGAATGAAGGGGTGTACCAATCTACCCTGCAAGCAAAATTACGCTTTCCACAGCTTTTCGAGATTTCGCCAGCACAGAGTGCGAAGCGCGAAGCATCGGAAGCTGAGGCTGCTAAGAACGAGGCGGAGTCTATCAATAGCGTCTTGGGAGAAGATGAAGTCCAACACACCGTTGGTATGCCACTACCAGCAAGGCCAGCTCGAGCGATATCATTGGGTATGTACTTCCTCTCTCGGTTTCCACATGAAGGACAAAGCTGAGTGATACTCTCAGACCCTGTCAGAGAAGACGAATCATCGAGTGATTCGTTATTTCCTGTATACCTACCTCTGAAAGTCCAACATAAACTCCTGGCAGAGATTCAAGAAACACTCGAGACAGTGTGCTTTGCGTTCGGGGCGGCGAAGCTGCATAGTGTCTCGAGGCAGAAATGGCTGGGTCTGCGCAGAATCAGTAGAGCTGAACATCTGGACTGGAATGTTCAGATCACGTGAAAATTTGTTCACAAAGGCGGAACTTGATGACATCGGTAAAACCTATGGCGAGTTCTTCAGCTCCATTGCCAATATACGACATACTGCCGTACATCGACTGAGAGTGACAGCTGGTTCACTTGAGCGCTTCCTGCAAGACGCAGAATGCTTGATTCGACTGTTGAGGGATGAGAGAATGTCCCAGAAGATGGCACAACTGCTGCGTAGAACGCAGTTCAGTGTTGGTGAGATTGAACGAAACAAAGTTTAACTAGAAGCCAAGATCACTGCGACTCGGAAGGAATATGCTTTTAAGAAGACAGAACTCGACCGCATGGAGAGCGCTACCATTGCCGAGATAATCCTCGAGGATTCGGAGTACCAGAGACTAGTTGGAGAGCGCCTCGAGCGCGATATTGATCTAGCGGGCGTGGAGAATGGCAGCACCGTACAGGCGAGCACTGATACCGTGCGCGGAATCTCTTCAAGTAATTTCAACCCGCGCTATGTGCTGGCGAGTCTCAACAAAGCCTTGCTCGCTCTCTTCGGGTTTGATGGCTTCTTACGGAGCATGGGCCGCGTTGGCGGTGGAGCAAGCGACACACTGTTAGTTCACAAGATTCACGCTATTGCATGTACCGCAGATGAACCAGATGTCGGTGTAAGCAAAGAGAGCTGTGAGCTCGTCGCTAGAGAGGGAGGGAGAGAGGAAGTGAATGGGGATATGGCAATTTTGACCTGTGTACAGTAGTAGGTCGTCAGTGGACGGAGCCATCTGGAATGTAGGCACGTTGACCTTGGTAAATAGCTTCTAATCAGCGATTTGACAAGCCAATGTGCTACCATGTAGCATCTGTCTCAAAGGCCGCTGGTGTGTGGTAGTGAGCGTGTACAGCACTCTGTAACGTACGACTATCACTGAGCGGTAGCGTGCTGACGGCGGATCAAACGGAGGAAGCGATGAGATGCTTACCATTGATTCTGCCAACAAGTATAGGGATGTTCCCACAAAGGTTTCATGCATTTGCAGATCGGCCAGGCTAGGAGTCGTAACCTGCACGAGAATAGCGTAGCCAACCCATGCTGGAAGCGTCTCCGGGATCTTGTCGACCGGGAAGGTGCCGAACCGATACCTTGCGGCTGTTGACCAACAGTTGGGGTTGTAGTGTTTATCGATCGTTTGAAACGGTCAGATTATACATCTAGATCTGCAGAAGACTGGCAGGCGCTGAGGAAGATATGGCAAGCCTCGTCTGTCTGAAATCCAATTACATCAGCCGGATATGGCGGTCGAAAAACTTCGTCTTGGATGAGAGGAGGGTAAGGGTTTCTTAATGTGGGAAGGGTGTGTGCAAAACCCATTCGAGACGGATGCTGACGCTCGCTATCTCTTGCGACCAATCCGTAGGCAGAGGAGGTCTTCAGTCTAATCCGCAGACCTTTCGTTCGCGAATGGAATATTCTGAATTTTGAGTAGCTTTGTGACTAGTGTTGTTTGAGCAAGATTCTGTGTTCTACAGCAAGGAGGACAGTTGACGGAGTGCATTGTGAGCGATCGGATTCATGCTCGAAGATAGCCCGTATGACGAGACTTGATGTTGATGGGCAGATCTATGCTCAAGCTACGTGCTGAATCTGCTCATCACATTCAAGAAGCTCACCTTACGTGGCTGGCATTTCACTGTCGAAAACGGAGGCTAGCCCGCGCGGGCAAGTCTGCTGTGTGAGCTAATCTGGTTCCTATGGCGGCAATGCCCGCGCGATCAAGTGGTCGCGCAGAGGTCATGACGCTGCGATCCTGTCCGTCGGTTTCTGCCGCACGCCTAGCCCCGCTTCCAAGTCCGGTTCTAAATACGCAACATGATTCGGATTAATTTCCTTGTGGTCGATAGATAGCCAGTGTTGTGCTTTCTCCTTCCTTACCGTCCGCACTCTCCTACAGCCCTTTTGCCGCAATGAGTCAGCTCAAACCAGACCTGTTATTTCGGTGTTGTTCTAGCATGAGCGCAGGACGTTTACTAAGCGGCAAAGCTATGTTGGGATTCCACGAGAGACCACTGTCGCGCAGTCAGCTTTTGCTCGAGTTTAGCAATCATAGCCAGCTTTGGGAGAAAACCCCGACCGCTCTGGTATCGACAACTACAAAGTTTCCGCGCGCATTCCATATAGCTTGCAAGAAGCTCCGGGATGGCGAGGACGCGGACCAGATTGAGATAATTTTTATTACGCCCGATCAAAAGGGCATTATCCAGGTACATCGTGCTCGGGATCTGGCCGTCCGACTCCTATGGTCCGACAACAACCACCACACTTTCAATAACGAATATCTGTTCGAATGGCGTATTCCAGATGACAACGTCACACACCGAATCACGCTAGGCACGTTGATGCGACGAGGATTTAGCCTATTTCATGTATGTGGGGTGGAGGTGGTCGATCCATTTCCGGACATGATCGTGTTCCAGGAACGAATACGCCGCCATTGGAAAGGATTAGGATTGTCCCCTTATGACAGAGGCTACGCCGTTGGTGTAGCAGCTTGTCGATTCGGCTTCCACTCACTGACTAACAGATTGGCGGACGAGATATTGGCATTGCTGTTCCACCAGTACTATCGCAGTCGGATGACCGCGATGGGTATTGAGGACGCGATAGACTCTTACGCCTCGTCAATTGGAGACGGACTTTCGGAGCACCAAGGCCAAATGGACGACTTGCGCGAGGCTTCTGAGATCTTAGACGACGCGTACTCTGTTGAGATCGGAGATGCAGTGTATGAGCTCGCCGATGATGCCGCACAGTAAGTTCGTGTAGTAGCAAAAATCGAGGATTGTTATCGAGCTCGACAGGACCTGCTCGTGCGATCCTTAGCGGATCTTTACCTTCAGATTGGATACTGAAGCTGTCGCAGCAGTTCGATGGCAAGAACGCATTTCCGCACCTGAGCATTATATACCGGGTGGTGACCTTGCCCTTGCTCTCATCACGGCGATCATGTTCACTTTGCTACCGCCGCGAACACTTTGCTACCGCCGCGAAACCATGTGGTCAATTGTCTCCAAGCTACTGGCAATACGTACTGTCCAGCGGCCGAGTCACGTCCACGAAGCACGGCCAATCGTGATGTTGGATCAGTTATTAAAGTATGGCGCCCAAATTCGGAGACCGTTACGGGTATAAGCCAAGCAATCGCCGCTCCGAGCGCATAACGCATCGGAGGGACTAGCAGCAACCTGCAAAATTCAGAAGCACACAAAGAGGACAAACTAGGCATGTTCTGCAATCTCTACCATAAAGCTATGTTGAATAGCCGGCAAATTCATATTCCAGACTGAAACTAGTCGCACGTAGCAGCGAGTGACTATAGTGAGATCGCTACCCCCATTGCTAATCGCCATGTAGCAAAATATCCGTCGAATTCTTGTCCCGTTCCAATCACGGTATGCAGAGGACAGTAGAACCTGTGCAGATGGTCAAACACTTGCAGGTTACCTGAAAGCAAGTCCAGGTGGTGACGACAATCCTAAGTTCGATCCCAGTGGCTGACTGGCAACGTCGTGCTTAGAAGAGACGGCTTCATGCATTCACCCGAGGTCACCCTCGACAAGATCCCTTCACTCATCTTCATCACAGCAGACAACTGCTCCGCAGGAACACTCAAGACAAAGCACCAAGCCCGAGATACGAAGGAGTCAGTCTCTCTGTCTACTTCTCATGACTGGCTTTGTAACGGTGTCTCCCACGGAGCCGTTGGTGCCGTTTGGAGGAGGCGTAAAGGGGTCTCATTGGGGAAGACATCGGGAGCCGGCATGAAACCGCAAGTATCCCTAGATTTCTCTCACTGTTGGGTAGCACACTGCTCTAGTAGGATAGGGGTTTCACGTTACCTGTAAAGTCCTCAAACAACACCCAAGTTGGACATCACCTGAGCGGCGCTATCCAGACCAGCGTAGGTATAAGCTGCACCAATGATCGCCTCGAGTGTAGCACTTTTCGTGCGTGTCCCAACGGAGGGATCCCCAGGGCTGAGGTTGATGAATTTGGTTAAGCCGGTTGAGTCACAAAGCGAAGCCAATCTTTCGTTCCTAGCAATTCTCGAGAGCCGACTGTTGGTTTGTCCTACTTCTACCTTAGAGACCGCCAAAATTCCCTGACAGAGTAGGCTTACCGATTGTCATGCCTTCTTGTCGGGCCAACTCCGTCACAAGTAAGGCTATGACTCTATCGCCGATACCCGCCAGCGGTTTGTTACCCTCAGGCAGGTGCGGAGCGTTGCGAAGGTCTACGCTTGCACCAGCTGCTTGAAGTGCTTCCCAGACAAGCTGCCGTGAGAGAGGCATTCCCGCGATCGCGAGCGCACCATCAATTCGAACATCCGCCATTGTATCTTTGGTAGCTTCTCAGAATTTGAGATCAGGAACAGGTAGAATAGACCAGAATACTAAGGAATATGTGGTAGATCCAGAGTGGGCGTGTGCGTGGGCCAGGCTCAAGTGTAGAGCAGCCAAGTAAGAATTCTGGAGCCAGTTCTACCCCTCACGTCAAGTTTCTACGCATGGCGATCTGGAGGTTGGACACGGCAGTTAAAGCCGCATGTCAGCCGAGCGCAATAGGCGTGAAGGAGTGCTTTTTCTCTCTTTCTCTCTCTCTCTACTTTGTGCGAATCATACCACCCCTCAGTGGATTCAATGGCGTATGCCTGATCACGTCGTGCGGTTTCGCAAACCGTTTGTACCAGGCGCGACTTCATACTGTTGTTTCGCTACTCTCAGGACCAGTCATCGTAATGCATTACATCGAAAAGCGGTTCGACTACGTCCTTGAAGCAACATAGCACTCATTAAACCTCACTTGCGTTCTCTGCAAAATCTTCCGAATTTCTTCGGCACGCGGACTGTTCGCTAGGCACCAATAGTCCCCCGACCAGTGTCATGAAATCGCCGCATGGCTCGTTGTTTCTTCAAGAGAGGATCTCCTCCTGCTCACAAGGAAGTGGCGCCTGGAACAAGGCGCGGACGTTGCACTCTTTCGCACTTTCTGCCTGGGCTTGCCGAGTCAGCATGTCGCGGACGCCGCCATCTTTTTGTGGGAGACAGGCCAGATGGAAAAGGTATTCCGCCCAGGCACGAGGAAAGCTTGCCAAGATAACGACACAATGCATTTGTTTCGCTGCGATGGTGTGATGACAAGAGCAATTACAAGTGAAGCATTCTACTTTTGAGCCTCAAACGTCTGTCTCCAACTCACATTGTCCAAAGCTTCGTCGACTGGAACAACGACTAGCGTATATAACGCCAAGCTCTTCCGCTCGGTTTGTGATTTTCCTCAAACCATGCGATTTCTTCGATGATTTTCCCAAGCTGCTGTTGATGGTCGAGATGTATGAGAGTGATGCCAACAGTCGCGTGACTTGTGATCACGTTGGTAGGCGTCAAACGTCCCAGCCATACCAACTTAAAGAATGGTCGCATTCACACCTTGCTGCGTGGAGGTCTGCAGCGCCATAAGGGTGAGCATTCTACAAAATCTGGGCCTGTGGACTTCATCGGCCTCTACCAACACATAGGGACAATGTTTGGCCATCTAAGCTTTGGAAAGCTCCGCCGACTTGTTCCAGATGCGCTCACTAACATCGGGGAGGTGTGGAGAAGTATATACAAGCCCGACCATGACAGGTGTACCATAGAATCATAGTTCACGAGTCTGTACGAGAAGGCCGTTTGCGTATATGCAGGTTGAGCCCCTTCCCCTTCGTACCCGCAACATGACTAACATTCATGCGATCGGAATTGTGTTCCCACATGCGATTCTCTTGTACTATGCCAGCCATAGCGCGATGAATAACTCACTTGATATCGTCGATACTACACCTACCGGCGATTGTTCTTCTAGGCACCGCTCTGCTTGAGATCTCGGATACTCCGGCCTATGGCGTGTGTGAATCATGGCTGATGTGCTTTGCAAACCATCAAGACATTTGCAGGCCCCAAAAGTGTTAGCAGAGTGACATTGTGTGATGACAGCTACATGCATCGTAAGTGCGCCCCTCAAGTGGCATTCCCATGGATAGAGTGTTCACACAGGAATGGACACCTGCTGGGCGTGGGCCTCTGGAGGTCCGTGAAATATCACACCGACCGGCACCTTGGATGCTACGCGCTACACAGCTTTCACACCGTCTATCTCTACATCCGTTACATCATCTACCAACCCACATTTTAGTCGAGTCTTGTCTTGCCCTATTCCATCAAGGTGATACAACGACTGACGCATATGGCGAGATAAGTCTACGAACACCCAAATAAGGTTTGATGATCTATGCTACAACCCTAGAGTCTCCGGCTGCCACCATTGACATCGCGGCTATACTTCCTACTTCGAAGCAATCTCACCTGTTTAAGTCCCTGTACACACATTGCAATGCGACTCTGTCCGATATTGCGGTGATCGTCGAGAGTTACGGATGCATCGAGTGCGAAGATGGATTCTAAGCTTCAAATTCACCCATACTGCCCCTTGATGTTTCTTCTTGTCCATAGTTGTAATGACAAGCGTAGCTTCTAGAATTCAACACAACTGCAACATAGAAAAATCTCCGGAGACTGATGCCTCTCCATACATGAGTCCACGCACGAGCATTCACCGCAAAGCTTGTCATTTCGCGGGCTGTGTTCGACAGCGAATGGCGTACTTAGTCCACGAACCAAGTATATAGACGTCCCGGGACGAACCCGAGCTGGTCCAAGACCCATTCTGCCAGCCTCCGTCAAGAAAATCCGCCGGTTCCGACACATCTTTTCTGCTACGTTGCCGTACCGCGTCGCTTCCTCAAGGCCAAGGTAGGGATTCTGGAGACCATCGAAATTTCGAGCGATCCAGTGTCGGTACAAAGAGGGTATTCCTTCGGGAACTATCTCCAGATCCTCGTGGTCTATGAGTCTGACTTTGCCATCCATGACTAATGACGATGCAAATGTCGTTTTACATTCTGAAAGCATATCCGATTTCATCAAATCTAACCAGTCTGCAAATATCTTGTATGCGGTAATTCCAAGTTTGTTGCACAGGTAGGGGCTGTATGGTGTACTGCAAACTTTGATGGTGTCCACCTTGGACGCGCAAACATTGAGGCGGTTTCCATCAAAGGAAAAAGAAGCATTTCATGAAGTTGCTGCAGCAAAGGACGTTTCGAATTTGTTGCCGGAATTCAGCGCTATAGGTCTGCTGAAAATCTCCAGTCTGGTGTCCAGCTCGGGATATCGTTCTTGGGCTGCTCATACCGAATATACGCAGCTTGCTCAGTTTTCAGCATGCTGATAAAATCCGGATAGCCATAGCCTGCATAGTGTAGGATTCCAAAATGCCTTGTGGCCTTGATTTGTCGTTCAGCGAACGTTCTGTACATAGTAGGTGCTGATATGACGTAGTCAGGCTCAAACCAAGCTGTCGCTGGGTCCTCAATGCTACAAGGCCCCACGGTGCATTGAGACGGTCTTGGTCCTTTCGACAGTCCCATAGGCTCAGCATACTTACCAACTCAATGAAACTGTGGCCTCTCCCCGCAGACGATCTCCGGTGCAAAATCTGGCCAAGTTTTTGTGCGTGCCAGTAAGGATGTTGCCACGCGGTCAATGGGGGTTCCATAATTACCATAGACAAGGCACGAATTGCAGCGAATAGCGTAGTCCCGGGGACTGGGTGATCACCGCAACGCACGTGAAGATTGGAAGCCAGCACAATTTCTTGGGCGACCCATCTTCGAGAAAACCAAGGGTGCTGCAGTAGCGGTCTCACCGATCGCATCGTTGGGAAGTCCGCATCCAATGGACTGACAGCAGTGTCACCGATCCCTCGTTGCAGCAATCCTTCGAGGTTATCTCGAATCAGGACTCAGACTCGTTCCATGATCATCGCACTTGCTCAAAAGGGAGCAGAATTTGAGTGCGATGTCGCTATCGCAGCTCGTGTCGCCAAGCAGCCGATGACAAGTTGTGCTTGAGCGAAGATTCTGGCCATAATTTGAATTTGACACTTCTTTTCGCTGTCGTCCGTCTGATTGATTGAGATTTGATCAATCCACAGCGGCACCCCTTTCGCTCTGAAGACAGTGCGGTAAGAGCTGTATGGAGAGATGATGTGATCCGGAGGGGTTTTCCGTTCAGCAATAAAGAATGAACAGCTTCTGTATTGCTGCCCCAGGCGTAAGATAACGCGTGGTACTTGGGGCGGTCTTGTAGCCTAGTGTGAACTAAGGTACCTCGCATGCTTTCACCAGGCATGCTAGGGATGTCCAGGCGCAGAATACGTATACTATCATCGAATTGTAATGGCTGGTGACTGTAGGCCATGCGTGTGTCGCTGGAAGGACTCATGGCATCAGTAGGACCACTGCCGCGTGCTTAAACCTTATGCCATGATTTCTATGCAGCGTAGCTAGTATGCCCAGATATCAAGCTTGTTGTCTTGATAATGTGTCGCTCCATCTTTCGTCCTAATTTCTCTGAGTGGGAGACAGTGGCCAAAATTCTACGCAGTTATCGTCCGCCCATGCACGAATGCTCAGCTATTGACGTGGGTCATTGAACACGCGCTTGGATATTATGCACGCAACCGGTGAAAAGTTTCTCGACAGTCCTGCCGTCCCACTGCATGTTGGCTGTCTAGCACACATGCTGATGCGGCGCTCCATACGTCACACGAGACCCGCGCTCTTCCAGGTGTACAGGTCAGCTTCACCGGACCCGCAAGTACCAAACCAAGCGTCCACTGTAGCTAATTACATTTCCTGATTTGACAGTAACAACGACACCATTATGTTTTCTTTGTCTACTTGCCTAGATCTAGCAGGCGATCACAGGATCCAAAGGCTATTCACTACAGTTCAACTATCGGTCCGCTCATCAAGTCGCCTAGACAGTACAGCTCTACCGTCTACACCAGAACTTACGCCAATTTCCCGACCTTGATGATCATCACCCTACCGACCCTGACCGCGATCTTCTGGCCGAAGGGCCAGGGGATTAGCAACGGCATCAGGGTGATCGGTGTCGTGGTAAGTGGAAGAAACCTCCAGCTACACCCACCTTACGCACAAATCTTTCCTTCCACTGGTGGTGCTAGCTTCGATGTAGCTGTCAAGTGGCTCGCGGGTTCCGCTAGTGTTATTGGCGTCCTGATGATGTAGAAAAAGAACCATCCTTCTGCGTAAGAACAATCCTTAAAGTGCGGTGATTTCTGCAGCCTAGTTTCATGGTTTACATCTATACCTAACTCAATCCTTTTCCTGGTTCTGTCTTGACCCTACGCGCCTTGACCCTACATGCCTGACCTCTAAACCTAACTACCTTGACTCAATTTGTGTGAAATCGTAGTTGTGATCGAGTCGATCCCGTGGAAGTGTACTTGCCCCGCTGCTTATATTCGATGCCCGGTCGCCTCTTCCATTTTGGCGCTAGAGCCTGCTCATTCCGTGTGCTCATCTGGGAGTTCGTCACTTATATGCTACCTGGACAGATCATCTTTATTATTCTTCTGTGTTTTGACTTGTTCTGTTGCATGCACTTTGCCCATGGTGCGCTGAAATTGCCTGGACTGACAGATGTAGCCTCATCGCAGTCACTGTCATTGTATAACTGCACGTATGCTCATGCCGCTCGTTCTTAAGCTTGGGTGTGCGCGGGAGATCACGCGGAAGTTAGGTTTCGCTCTAACCAGTATGTCGGAAAGCGTTCTTTGTGTCTGCGGCAGGTTGAGCTTACTTGCCGCCTCACATGGAGCAAACGGTACTCACGTGGAATTTGTGAAGTTGGAGGCAGGTGTGTACGGTTCCCTGCAACCATACCCTGCACTGCGCTTAGGTTAATTCCCTTGCACATGCCACTTTTGGTTTCGTTCGGGGTCAGCGCTTCCATAGCCTTGCGCCCAATGTCTGGCAGCCCGGGGGCGCTGGCGGACTCGCTCGGTGGCAGAGCAGGATGTTGCGACTCCAAAGCGAGCACTTCGAGAATGACAATGATGTGAAGGTGTGTTTCTCTTCTGCGAAGCCATGGCAGCCGCCTTATCAATGCATCGTCCGTCGACTCTGGTGGTGTGTAACTCGGGTTCAAATCCTCGTCTCGCCACCGTCATTAAAGACAATCTTCCTCATTTGGGAGAAAACCTACCTTGTCTCGCTTTGCCTCCCACTTTCTCTTCCTTGGTACGTTGACCGCAACGTTCAACTTCTCTGGCGGACAGATGGGAACCTCCCTTACTTTACTCGGGATCTTCTCGCGATACCTTTCGTCTTTCTTACCGCCTACTGTCGAGGCGAGCACGACATCTCTGAGAAACGCCGTGAGCTTGAGTGTCGAGATCGCAGCACCATTATCGCCGATGAAGGCTGCTCGAGCTTGTGACAGTGGGCCTTATGCGAAGTAGGCCAGTGAGATCTTCGACAAGCATAGCGCTTCGAGGTATTACCTGGCCAGCTCTTCTAGGGCATCGATCGCACTGCTTGGTGCGGCGTGCTCGAACCGTTCTGTGGATTGCTGGTTGCTGGTGGACTGAGTAGCCTCCTGCGCAGACGGTCTCTCTGCGTTCAGGATTCGATCGTTAGCAACCGAGAGTGATGTCGCATCGTGCTCTCGCAGATCCAAGGAGAGATGTCTCGGCACAGCAGCTGCGACATCCATTCCTCCGACAACAGCATCAGTGGCAGCAATCTTCCACCAGGGCGTCCCGAGATTACTGCTGGTAGCACATCGCTTGGCAGGCCTCTCTGGAGTGTCCAAAAACACCTGCGCAAGCTCTTCCAGATTCGCCTCTTCCACCCAGCTCCCTACCCGACATAGTGCATATACACACTTTCCCGCTCTTTCGATGACATGCAATCGTCCATGATCCTGCTGTCTGACTACCCGCAGCATTCCCCGCTCTCCACTGTCGTGATATGCTTTCAAGATGGTGATATATGCAGCAAAACACCGATTGCCAGAATTGGTAAGATCCAGGTACGCAAGAGGCAGAAACGCTGATTTCAACACGCATATCGGAGTGAACACTCTTGCCGCTGCGAATGGGTCGCTTGGAGGAGGTCGTATACCGAAAGGTGTGGCATTGAGCGCCGTGCTATTGTCCTGATCGCGCTTCCTCTTGCTGTTTTGTGTTGGTGATACTTGAGTAATCGACATGGGAGAGATAGTGGTCATGCTCGCTTGAAAAGGTTCACACCGACGTACGGATGAAAGACATGCCTTACTGGGCACATGGATGTGAAATCTCGACCCCTCTGCTAAGGGCGCGTACACCGCGCTTTTATGCTTAGACGCGGTAATTGACCGTTGGAGAGCATTAGTACGAGAGATCGAATGCTCTCACAAACTCTGCTGAGGACATGTACATTGCACCCTGCTTGAGTAGTGAATGTTATCCAGACCAGTGACATTTCGATGGCCTTACACCATCTAGTGATCTATTTGGTAATATCTCACGTGTGGCATATCGCTTTCTTGAGGCTCTGTACACTGTGCTAGAGCTTGCAAAGAATGAACAAGCCGGTGATCAATCAAATTCGATCGAAGTCCAATATATGGGCATGGTACCGAGCCAACATCCGCAGGCAGTGCACGCGCATTCGACAGACTACGCTGTGTCTCACCAACTGCATTTCATTTCAAGCTCGCACGGAAAAGTATGTTGGATGCAGCATCTACTGGTACAACGACGTCTCCTTGATCATGCAAAAGGACGCGCCAGAGAGACTTCAGGAAATGAACCCGACGGTTCTGACCTGGCGTGGGCGTATGGATCGTTGGGCAACCTGTACGCTGGACTTGACGAGCTGGCGGAGGCGGAGCAGATGTACGGGCGAGCGCTGATGGGTGCGGATATCTCGTCTGTCATGTCTGTATACATGGTAGGCCCAGATACACTGCGTCTAGGACCATGAATACCTGTTGCACATCGTCGGGTCCACCTCACTTATCATTGCTACGCCCAGCCGCAGCGACCTTCGCATGAATCCACTTTGCCGCAGCGGGACAGTCCTTAGGATATGTCTGATGTCCTGCGCCTGGGTCTAGGCTGTGGTGACAGATACTGTCATCGCTATGACAATATCTTTTCACGATGCTAGGGTTGACATTGGCGACTGGAACTGTGTCCTTCGGATAACCGAAGTTCGGATCACCGAAGAGAGTGATGGCAACCACGGCGTGGCTATCACTGTCGGGTCCGAAGTCGTTCATGGCACGGTGGATGATTTGAGCTCCCTGACTTGATGGCGGAATATGCGTCATCTTCGCAGACAGCTATCACTGTCTTCGAAGAAAGACTGGACCACATACCTATACCCCCCCAGCACTATCTTGCCCGAAGGGCATTTGCTCCTCGCTTGCTTAATGAGTCTGAATAGTTCGGTGCCTCCTTCCACGTTGCCGAAGACAGCGCCTGGAATATCTGCGACATAGTTGACGCCTTGTCGGACCACGTACTTCGCGCCCCCTTCTTGCTTTACGATATTGCTGAACCAAGCGGATCCTACAGCGTCGTAGTTGTTTTTATTAGGATCAAGGCTTGTGCCTTTAGCGTAGATCGCGATCACATTCTTGCATTGTCCCAAAACGACCTCGTTGAAGTTGAGGTCGCCTCGTTTCTCCAGTTCGGCAGCGCTGCTGTTGATATCGACCTGGTCTGTAGCGGTGATTGGGGTTGCTAGACAGTTGTTTCCAATTAGGGCCTGGGCAGCAGCAAGCAGGGACAATAGCTTCATCATGATGAGAGAGGGTGTCTTGCTCGAAGGAGGTGGGTCAAGTTGATGCGCGCTGAGTTTTTTCTCCTCCGGCGGGTACAGCCTTGCTATATATGTCTCTCGAGCTCAAGGACTAATGCCTTGCGACGACGCTGTCTTTCGTTCGATGATCATGATTCAGCCTTCGATAAAGCATAGCCAGCCTTAATAAAGCATGGCTAATAACACAGTAGGCTCCTCGTTAGCTAGGGAAGGCTGTCCCCTCACGTGGGCGCAGTCGCGATGAAGTCGTCTAAAGAGCTTGTCCATAAGCAAGCCTCAGGATTCTGACTTTCTTAGGCAGCCCCAGGTTTCAGTCCCATATACAAACTACGAGTGCGTGGTCGAGCTAACACCTTTACAGCTCTAAATCCCGAAGCGATCGAGGTGTGGGTGGCTAGGTACAGCCCGTTCTGTCCTTTAGCCCGTTCCACTGAGCGGGGTCCTGAAGTCTATTGCGGCGCGCAGCCTGACTACATTTACCGTGTGTGGACACCGAGTGGTGAGTAACACCGAGTAGTGACTTTTGTCTTGGCATTGCTAAATGGCCACCCTTTAATGTAGTATTACATAACAAATATAACTCAGAATGATTTGTAATTGATATATATTATAAAGTAGATATATGTCTTACTTAACGGCATGTTGTTCTCCTATAGCCAGATTCTCTATAAAGACCACACCTTCTTAAAGCTAAGACACCTCCCTTAGCCTAACCTGCCTACCTTCTTGTTTCTTCATCATTTGTAGCCTATAGAGCTACTTAAGTAGCGATAACCTATATCTCCTAAATAGACATGCTTATAGCATGCTTAGTAAGCTTCCTAACCCTTTGCTTTCTAACCCTTGCTACCTTATTTACCTTTTGAAGTTGGGAGACCTAATATTTCAACATTATATCCTTAGCTACTATCCCTACTACACCCTTTAGAAGTGACCTAAGAGAGTCTATAATAGAGTAGGGTGAGCTATTTATATAGGAGATAACCTTCTGCTTTATAAGGTTAGTTTAGCTTATTATCTTAAGTGTATTGCTTAGTGTTATTAATTCCTATCTATAACTTGATATAGGGGGTAATAGGGTACTTAGGATTATATCTAGCTTAGATATTATAATCTCTAGGTTTAGAGGTATTAGACTAGCTCCGCTAAAGCCTCTAAGGATGTTATAATATTAAACACTCTATTAAGAGCATTCCTGAATATAGAGAGCTACTTAAGCTTAGTAATATAGAAAATATGGCTTTTAATTAGGTCTTTAATTTCCCTTAAGTAACTTACTATTACCGCAACTACTATAGCGCTAGTAGTAGAGAAATGCGTCCTACGCTAGCCCTAGCGCCTTAATTAGAGGGCCGTAGGGCGTAGGCTAAGTAACCTCTACTAGAAGTAGGACGTTAAAACCCTCGTACGTAGTAAGTAGCGCTCGCCGTTCTACTATAGGCATGCTATAATGCCGCTTAAGGTGCTTATTAAGGCTATAGAGAGCGTAGCTATGCTCGCGGCATATGAGCACGCTATTTTATAGGCGTTGCGTAACATAGTAAACGTGTACGAAAGCGTAGTAGTAAGAAGGGGGGGGGGGCTTTAGGGTAGAGGAGCGGAAAAGTAAGAGGGAGAGTCGCTTAACTATAGAACTAGAGTTCGTTCAACTATGTGACCCCGCTAGCAGCTGCAGCCAATTAGCGATCGCTTAACCATGGGACCGGTCCTATAGTTAAGGCTGTTTATAGGGGTAGGGCACAGATTGGCACGGTTTTTATATTAACAGCTGTGCTCAATTGTGGTTCTGTGACCACATTAGCAGCTTTCCGCTGCGTTTTACCGTTCCATGGTGAGCTTAGTAGTGAATTATCTCGTAATGACTGGGGTGCTCGCATCCCACTCGTCCCTCTCACATGCATCCAATAAGAAGTTTGCTACTGACTTTCGCGATATCATAGCAAAGGTCCCAATACCATCTCCAGTGTCCCCAAAGGTCCGTACCGGGCCTGCCTCCCCATTTGTTAGCCAAGGCGGTCGCGGTAAGACAAACTTCACACCTGCCAGCTTGACCTCGTCGTTGACAAGATCATGGTCGTTGTAGGAATGTTTCATGTGAGTCCAGTGTCGTACGTAGCGCATCCACCATGGGAGATTAGCAAAACTGTTGCCAACACCCAAGGCTTGCATAACAACGATTTTGGGGACGTTGTGTAATCTCATCGCTGTGATGGCGTTGGCAACGCTATCGGCCATGAAGCGTGGGGGGGCCATGGGGCGGGAGAATGGGCTGTCGGAAGCACGGCTGGGATTGAGACAGACGATTACTGCTTCAGGGCGTGTATAGCAGCTACCTGCCTTGAAAGTCTTGCAGACATCTTCGAGGTTAAGTGGAGTGCCTAGTTCGAATCAGAGGTCATTTCCTTACAGAATCAAGCCAAAGATCCTGGCCAACGCACCTTCGAAGATGTTGAGACCAGTTCTAACAGACAGTTTGGCAGGATTTCGGACTAACGCGGTGATACTGTGACCTATAGGGTGTGGATAAGTGCGCCGCATGGAGCACTAGACGTTGGGATGTTTCTCACCTCTCTTCAGAGCTTGTTCAACGACGTGGACACCAGTCCTACCGCTGCCACCAAGGACCACGAGTCGCATCTTTTACAGCTGTCTGCTTGTCAGCTCCTACGCGTCTTAGCGAAGTAGAAGGCTTCCCCACACGCTGCACGTCCCTGGTCAATGCACGCTTCATAAGCCAGTTGCTTTGAAGCGACCTTTTCGAGCGACTACAAGCGACCTTCTCGTGGCGCGACTACAAGCGACCGCCAAAAGGGGGGGTTGGTTGCAATGGCATCAGAAGGGGAGGATACTGGCGCAATTGCGATTCGACCTAGGAGGTCCGCTACCCAAGCAGCGGTAGACTATAAGCGACTGAATCGGGGCACGTTGACGAAAGCAAAAGAGCAAGCAACCATGGGAGCGGAGAAAGCAATAAGCAAAGGTCCACATCAAGCTAAGGAGGCTCCGGTAGCCATCCTTAGTGCGATAATGAAGGCACTAGCTGCCATGGAAGAGAGAGCAGTGAAGGCAGAAGAGAGAATAGCAAAGGCAGAACAGCAAGAAGCACATACAGCGAGCGCACTAGCAGCAATTATAAGCGAGTTACAAAATCTCAAAGACAGCATGGCCTCAATAGTCCGTGAACAGGTAACTGCAGCAATGCAGGAGCAATTCCTCTCCGGACAGCATACAACCAGCCCAGCGATATCGTACGCCGACGTTGCGCGCACTCCACCAACTAGCCAGCCAAGCAATCTTCGCAGTATCTCCACAAACTCTATACCCTCTGCCATAACCGACACATTCTACTGTATAGTAGACACCTCACGCGTGGAGGAAGCGGAGAAGGCCCAGGCAAACCCAGGCGCAATCCGGAAAGCAGTCGAGGCGGAAATGCGTTCAGCTGAAGGGCAAGAGACCTGGAGATGCGTTGCAGTAACAGAAGATGCAAAGAACGCGGAGCGCATACGAATAGCATGCAGAACTGAGACGGAACTTGCTGGAGTCAAGGAGGCAGCGCAGAAGACTAGCCAGTTAGGGACACGAGTGCTGCGGGACCAGCTCTACCCGGTCAAGGTAGACAACGCCAACCGCACTATAATCCTAACGGCATCTGGCGACCTCTGCCCGGGGGTGATGGAGGCGCTAAGCCAGGAGAACGAGATGAAGATCTCAAAGCTTTTTTGGCTCAGCCGGAAGGACTCGGGCAAAGCATACGGGTCAATGGTGGTATACGTTTCAAAGGGTAGCGAGGCAGTCAAGCTACTTCAAGGCCAGTACTTCCACGTCGCTGGAGAATCAGCGTACACCCGACCGTACGAGCCGCGCAACCGCCCAGATCAGTGCTACCGATACCAGGAGAATGGACACAAGGCATACGCATGCGAAAAGCCACAGCGATGCGCAAGATGTGCGCAGGTAGGCCACCGCCACGGCGAATGCAACGCAGAAGTCCTGAGGTGTGTAACATGTGGTGGGCTGCACGAGTCGTTTAGCAGAAACTGCCGGACTCTCTACCCTGCTGCTAATGTATAGGACACTTAAGGTGTTTCAACTAAATGTGAGAAAGCAACAAGAAGT
>NAJO01000096.1:0-45278 GCA_002077065.1 Cryoendolithus antarcticus
TAGTGCTATCAGCACGATCCAGCAAGGCCGACCGCAAATCGCCCATGACTCACACCGGAAGAGGTCGAGGTAGCTTGCAGGACTGGCAGAGGTATCACATTCTGCGCCGTTGCTTGTGATCTGGAAGGAGCACGTTTCCGGCGAGAAGGCCGGTTGTATGTGCACTCGACGCCAAAGTCGTAGCAGTTCTGGCATTGCTGCTGCGCGTTCTCGTTGCTCGGTCGACATCTAATGCTCCGGCGGTGGCACAGGTCGCATGCCTGTGAGATGCGCTGCAATTTCTTCGGTCTCTCTGGGACTCCAGATGGCGCGGGCATAGCGTTGGGTTGCGAGCTGCTCGACATGGATGGAAGCATGCTTGGTTTTCATGCAGCACTCAGGAAACACAAAGGCAATACGAGTGGCACACTGCTTAGTTCCGCTGTGTGATAGTGATGCAAAACGCGTCGTGTCCTTAAGATGGCGTCAAATCGGATCATAGATTTACCTCCTTCACGTCGTGCGGTACTTGCTTTGCGGCAATCGGCGTCCTACAATTGTCGATAGCGCGAAGAGCGTTGTCGGGGACACGACAGCAGCAGGCGATATCATGGACTTTTGGTGACGCTTTGATCCAGACAAGCGTCGAGAGGTGCTGGCATCACTCCACCTCTCGATGCTTCGCGCCTGAGGGTAACTCCCTTGGCAGCGAATTTGATGGGAGGAGTTGACTCCGTTGTGGGTTTCTTCTACATCGTCCATACCGGGGGCGGGCTTATAGTCCGCATGGTGGTCTGCATTCGTTGCTTCTGCAACGCGAACTCGAGTGTTGATGTCGATATATGCAGTTGTCAGGGATGAAGCAGGGTCCAGGGACCCTGTTATTATGACTACTGACTGCCAGTGCTCGCTTCAAGAACAATATATCAGGCCATCACCTCCAATGATGCCGTATCGCAAGCTAGGCGAGGCCGTTGCCCATACAAGTTGCTTCCTGGCGCAGCAGAGCCGCACGAAGCAAGGCGACGAACTTCCAGACAACAGGCTCACCTTGCCGCGAACTGATAGCTCCGCGATCGCGATGCCCTCTGTCTCACTCCACCCTCGCTGTCGCACCCCGGAGTGTGACACCATGCCACCCGGACTAACACCCCGTGATCCACGAAATCTGGCTGAATGCGCTCAAGATCTAGGATGGTGTGTTTTTTTTGCTGAAGATGTGGCAAGGGGTGAAGATGTCACTGGTAGCGAGTAGACGCAGGAGAGGGTGAGGCTTTGTTGTGAAGTCGCCAAGAAGACTCACCAAACCATCGGAGTATGACTCCGAACTACGAAATGGACATCAATGGAGCCGGCTGCCTGACTGCCTGACTGCCTACCCGTGCGCACGCCAGAAGGCTGCGCGCTGAGTGCGATTCAGCACTGTAGCACGATCAAATCATGTGGCGCGCAGTCTGACTGCTAGTGGTACATCGGCTGTCACTCCTTCGCTTTACGCCTGACAGAGCTAGCTTCGATCACATGGTTCCCGGATCGCGAGCCAAAGCACAGTGATGGATTGTCTAGGTCGCTCGCAAGGCTGCATGATGGCCCCGGAACCCCTCGAGTGGTCTGGCAGAGCCCTGCGCCTTCCACTTAGCGTGCCGACATCATTCCGTGCTCTAGCAGATCATGGCGACATCCCTCGCACTACCCTTCAACATCGCGCACGCGGACGAAGGTCGCTTGATGACAAGGCGAGAAGCCAGCAGTACCTCGGCCCACCGGAAGAGAAAGCGCTTGTGAAGTTTTTAATACAGCAGGATGCTCTCGGGCGTCCCGTACGAATAAAGTATGTAGGCTCGATTGTCTTTGGAAAGTTCAGACGCCGCTGTCATGGCAATGCTTGGCTACCCGTTTCTCTCGGACCTGAACCTTCGAGTCTCTCGACCCGCTTGTTAGTAGACATCACTGGTCTCACGAACCTGGCAGGTCGATGCACTTCCCTGCAAATCATCTGTGATAAGTGTGGCATATAGCTTGGACTACACCTGCACTTGGGTTCCTGATCAGTTTGTCCTAATATGCGCCTTGGAAGGATCTCACGGCTTCTTCCCTGCACAGCAGTATCGCCGGTTGTACTAGCCAACTCGCATGAACGATACGATCAGAAGCTCATCAGCCGTCCCACCTCCCAAGATAAGGAACCATGTTGAACGGGATCGACAAGCCTGACCCGGCAATTGAAGTGGCGGAAGCAGCTCTGAGGAACGGCTTGGTGATGGGAGAAGAACATTAGTCTCCTTTCGGGTCATGATGTCCACTGATACCACTCCCAGATCGATCGGATGGAAGTGATTCTTCATGAGGTGTAAGATCTGACCTGGTGACCGGAACAAGCCTTGCACAACCCCATGGGTAACGCTGTGTAGCGACTTCTGTTCCGCAGAGCTTTCTCGGCCCCAGGACGTCCACCACAAGAGTTGTGAATCTCTCCTCGAAGGCAGAAGTTTCATGCCTGAGACCAACCGAACGAACGCTATACCAACGAGCTTGCTTCGGCGCGAAACCAGTCCCTTGTCGAAGCCAGGCCATTGTCGAACCACGGAGGACGTGGTACAGCATCTAACCGAGATGTTGAACTCTGCATGCTGACAGCAATAGGTCTAGCTGTTTTCGAGACTAACGAATCTAACAGCAAGTCCGCAGGGATTGGTGTTTGGGAGCAAGAGATCGCATCATCGCTACGCATCATCGTCACGCATCATCGCCACGTATCATCGCCACGCTTGGGTTTGCCTAATCGTCTAGACAGGCTCGGTTTGATCGGCGACATGACCTGACATGTGAAGGAACAGTCACAGGGTATAAAGCATGCATCATGTCATCGAACATCAAGTCCTTTCCATCGCTCACCACTTTTCCACCCCATGTCATACTCCAAGCAAGCCAGGAACGGACGACTGTTCACATCACTACGAGAGGATGCAGTATTATTGCCATCTCATTTGCGCCCTTGGACTCTTGAATTTCGCGGAAGCCCTGCCGCCAGGTGGGCTTCTAGGTACCACGTCCGTTCTAGCACTGGTAGAGACGATCTTACCTGTAGTGTCCCCGATTCTATGCGGCGTGTCCTCCATTCTGGTCGGCGGCACTTATCGCGTTGCGCGGCGCAGGCATCGGCGGCAGAGAGTAAGTCGTCATCTGTACAGATCGTTGCTCGTTGACGTGCCGTTCGCACCGGCTCTGCTGCCCACGCCGTGATCATGTACAATAGAGCGCACGGCCTAAGAATACGTAGAGGCGCCGGGATTGCCCTTGATATTTTGACGGACTGTAGCTGGGGAGGAGGTGAAGTGGCCTGAATCGTGGCACTGCAATCCCGTACTCATGAGTGTGCTGCATGGTATGCATACCAGGTACACGGCCAGGTAGCAGAGCAGCATGATGCTGAAGCCACAAACTGTAGGTGACTAGGAAGATAGATGTGGACATGTTCTAGGTTCCCCGTGTGCCAGGAATCGGTCCCCGGTCTCCCGGATACTGGAGTGCCCGATGCCGGTTTTCTGCCTGGAACTAAGTGGAACGGAAGCGGGCGATCCACAGGGACTAACAGCACTAAGGCAGGGACAAACCCAGTCTTCGGCCCAATCATAACGTACCAATTCCACTCACACATGCACATCCCGCAATCCCGTAGGGGCGACCATAGTGGAGCAGGACAGTCCTCCGTTGCAAACGCCCACTTCACACTTCGCGTATGTCATCCGATAGAACTGCAGACAAGAACGCTGGCGTATATTTGCATCATCCATGAAAGTGGGTCGCGTGCTGAACTCTACCTTACCCCTTCGACACTTGGGTCCATCTGTACGACCTCTGCATACAGCGACTGAGTCGCCACCGAGTGCACATGTCTTGACTGCCAGAGGCAGTTTCCAAAAGGGCGCGGCACGCGACGGTCGGCGCACGTACTGAGTGGAGGTCGTATCGACAAGTAATCTGACATAGCACCCGACATCACTGGACATCCTGAGGACGACGGCAGCGAGCTCCCAGACCCCAGGAGGACCACCAGGGAAGGCTCGTACAAATCGATACTAGTGCACATCCACGACCTTAAGGAATCTACAATGACCATGAGATGACCGATGATTTCAAGCTCTTTCAAAAGCATCAGAGGTATCAAATACTGGAGAATCGTCGGACTAGCACGAAGAGAAAAGCGGCCCAGACGTGCACATCGTTACGCGCTCAGCTGATCAGACCATTGAAGCTGGACGAGGTTCCAAGACCGGTGCTTCTCCCGTGCGAACTAACCGCCCCAATGGCCTCGCAAGATTCTGCCGAGCCAAGTGAGAGCACCTCACATCGTCGAGAGCGAGCTGCGATGGCAGCGCAGGCTTGCCAGACCTGTCGCAACCGGTGGGTGCCCTGGTTGAAGTAACATGTGTACCGAACGGCCAACGCTGACGACATCATCACAGTAAGAGCAAGTGCGACGAACAAAGACCGAAATGCAAGTCCACCTGCGGTCCGAACCTTGAAAGATCTAGCATGAGCTGACAAGCGTGTAGGCGGCTTATGCCGACGACTCAACGTCGAATGTTCGTATCGAGAGCCCTTGCCAATGAAGTACGTGCAAACAATCGCCTGACGTAGAGACGCTTCAATCGCCCTTAGTAACAGGTGTTGACTATGGCCGCCAGGAAAGACAAGACGATGGTGCACATACTTGACACGCTTACACGCCTTGAGAACAAATTTGACAATATGAGAATCGCCAATGCTACCGATAGCTCATCGTCTTCTGACTTCGTTACGGGAACACGTTACTCGCCTTCGCAGTCATCTGGGAAGCGGAACGAGCGGGAGACTGCCAGTGGGCATGATATTCCGACTGCGGTTCGAAGATCATACCAGCACTTGACTGTACCGCACAAGGTCATACTCTGGCCGAGTATATATCTTTATCTCGTCAACTCGGGCATGCAAGCCGCGACAGACTTGCAACATATCCTGCAAGAAGGCACCTCCTGGCTCGTCAAGCGGGAGATGACCAAGCACCCAGATCCTCTCGCTGCAGACTGCAGGCTTCTAAGCTACAGGATCGGTGCAGCAGACGAAGGCTACTCCACTAGAACAGCGTTTCCGTCTCTGACGATACAGCTCATCCACGAGTATACGGATGCATACTTTAACACCTTCAATGTCCTCTACCCTATCCTAAATCACGATGCATTCCTTGATGATACTGTCTCCAGGCTCATGCGAGATGGCTACGCTGACGGCGATCCTGGGGCTGTGCTGGCGCTTATGGTCTTTGCGCTCGGCCAATGTGCGAAGGAAGGCGTTTTTGGCGATCCCACCGTCATCGTCAATGGCGTACCGAGTGGCTACCGAGGCGGCACTATAGAGCGGCCACCCGGAATCGAAATCTTCAACGAAGCGAGGCGACGTCTAGGCTTCGTAGTGACGCTCTGCTCACTTGAGAATGTACAGATCCTACTGCTGCAGGCTACATACCTCGAGGCCACTGGTCGGCACCTGGACTTCTGGCGTAGCACCGTCGCGGCGTCCATGGCGTGCCAGGTGCTAGTGCGATGTCATCCATTGGACTGGGCGACGCAGGAAGGCGACATGATCAAGCGCGCCTACTGGGCTTGTGTACTGAGCGAGGATCTTTATCATCTCGATCTAGACCTGCCACAGACGGGTATTCACACGCTGGAGGACGAAGTCCCGCTGCCTTACTTTCAGGAAGCACAGGACCAGCTCTCGGGTGAGAGAGGCGTAGACGAGCGCTCCTACTTCCAATATCACTTCCTCGCCATGATCGCGCTGCGCCGCCTCATCGGCCGCATCCACAATGTAATCCACGAGTGTAAATCTCACCTCCGCTAGCGAAGTATCACAGAACAAGATCCTAACAACACCTAGCATCATCAACCCACCCCGAATCCTCCGACGACTACGGCGGTCCCCCCGTCCCCGTAATAACCGAAATGGCCCGCCAGCTCGATGCCTGGCGCTCCCTCCTCCCCCGCCCCCTCCAATGGCACGACTACAACATGCTCGACTTCCCCATCTCAAACCCGCAAGCCCGTCGCCCAAGCGAACCCCTCTTCTCTCCACACCAAGGCTCCGTGCCCATAAACCACAAGTTCAACCTTGACATCGTCACTGCCCAGCTGCGGACGCGGTTCTATTATGCGCGTTTCATGATGTTCCGGCCTTTCGTGTACAAAGCACTGCACTTCCCCGAGCTCATGACAGCCGAGGACGCGAATTACTGCGCGCTTGCCATCCAGAGTGCGTGTCTCTGGCCGGTTTCGATGGCGCCGCCCAAGAACAAAAAGCGTCTAGTCCCGCATCACTTCACGTGGACGCAGAATTTCATGGGTATACTGTTAATCTTACGCATGACCAAGGAAGAGGGTGTGTTGAAGCAAATTTGTGAGGGGAGGGTGGACGAGGGGAGTATGGAGATGACGGTGCAGTTGATGTTGGAGTGGTTTCGGGATGTGAGGCAGGTTGATGGGATTGCGGAGTGGAGTTGGAGGATTTTGGAGGGGTTGTTTGAGAGGAGGTGAGAAGTCTAACGGATGAAGAAGGCGAGATTCGTCAGTAGCAAAAGGGGAGAGGAGAGCGTGGCGCTTCGAACGGGATGTATAGATGGGACTGGGAGGTAATGAGGAGTCCGCTGCTGGAGGGTGCGAGACTGATCTACAGGGATGTCGGGTAAGTTACATATCTTTCACGAACCCCTCGCAAAGTATCGAGGGGCTTGTCAGGTTACGCAAGGCGGTGAAAAGAGGGGACCAGAGTCTCGTTGTTGTCAATCCACATACTCGATATGAGCTGGGCCTTCCGATCTTGCACTATGGCGACGAGATGGATCATTAATTCGACAGGCAGAGTACTGCAACACCGATATGCCAAATAGATAGCATGTTACAAGCCTTCAACGAGGAGGAGCCCTCTTCGAACGCTGACCAGTGGTAATGTGGCTCTCCTCAGCCAGTGGACCCATATGAGACTGCTGCGAGACCTGCTGGGATATCTCTATCTGGCCGCGTCGAAACTGCCCGGCCGGTACACTCATGCCGAGACTCTGCTGTTTACTAGCCGGTCCTGATATAGCATACATGGCGCGTGGTACCCTTAGTACTGCAGACTCTGGCATACCTGAGGCATTGCCGTCAAAGGCATGGTAGCCACCTGAGTGCTCTCTTGAGAAGATGAGGAGTCCACATTGTGGCCAACGGACTGCGTGTAGCGCTGCGGGAGAGAGGCTGTGGCATCCGGGTATGCCTCGTCCTCCTCGCCGGATGCATCCTCCTCTGCGTTGTCGACGGGGTACTCCCACGGGAAGCTCCCCTGCTGAACCTCAGTGCCGTCTCGAGATTCGCGTCCGCCGACGAATATGCCATCATACTGCCCTCCTCGGAGTAGATGGAGGACTTCGACTGCGGCATTCGATGGCACCGTGCGTAAGGTACTGATCAACGATGCATGCGCTTCGAGTTCATGTTGGATCTTGGACTGGTTCTCGACAAGCGCTTGCTGTCGGGTCTGTCCGGCGGGTAGATCATACTCGCACGTCAACTTGGCCTTGCCACAGGACTTGCAGCTCGGCCGGCTTTCGTCGCACTAATGCATCGCTGTCAGCGTGTTGCAGGCAGTGAGGGTGAAGCAAGGTAAGTATCACTTTGATTTTCCGCCGGCGGCATTGCTGGCAGGCCTGCTTGCCTTGATGGCGTCTTTTCTTGTTCCACGCTGACTGGTCTTCGTCCAGAGCGTCTACAGTGCTAGACGCTTGGCCAACGATCCGTGTAGCGGAATCCACCGCACGGCTGTCACTCATCTCGCACCGGGATCGGCCAAGCTTTCAAAGGTAGCAGGCTGATTGTGTTGGCCGGCTTTGCGGCCTCAGAGATCGTAGCTTCAGTATGAAACGCACTAGACTTGCAGATATCCCTTTCGTTAGTCTGGCAATACGGTGTTCATCATACGATAGGCTTGTGGCTTTGCGTGGTGTCATTGTCAATATTGGCGGCGAGTAGACCCTGTGTGAGAAACCTGCAACCACAGATACCCGAGCTGCTAGACGACTCGCGCCGTGACCAGATCAGCACGGCGTCAATTGCGGCGATGGTGGCTCCACATTCTTGCCACACGTGTGGAACTGCAGCAAAATGGGATCGGTGATGAAGCGACGTCCAACGGCCTGGATACCCGATCCCGCCAGTACAGTGGTGCGGCGCATCGCTAGACATACAGTAGATGCGTGAAATGTGGGCTAGACGTGAGCATGTGTATCGACGGCGTGGCAGACGGCAAGGTCATCGGCGATGCGTAGCAGTTCATTTACATGAAGGATCAGGCCTTGAGATGGCCCCCTCGATTGATCGACGATCGCCACCGCGGAGACAGTCAATATGGGCGCTAAAGAAGTATAGCAACCATGCACTGCCGATAGGATCTGCATGCAGTCTTGCAGACATCGACGATGCCATTAAAACTTGAGCACTCCAGAATTTGGACAAGTGCAGAACGCCATTCCTTATCCGACAGATCGCGATCAGCCTTCATGGACAGAGTTGCTGGCGAAGGGTGCAACACACAAATCTCGTGATCAGCATGCTTATATATAGGTCCGGGTTGGACGTGCTGCCGCCACTCGCGTTGCTCCATCTCCCTGAGTAAGCAGAGGGCTTGCAAAGCTTATTCAGCGAACGCCAGAAGATCCCACTTGGAACGCGCAGAGTCCGACCATCTTTGCCAAGACAGGTAAAGACTCCTGAGCAAGAACAGTCTCGTCCACAGCCGGTCACATTTATCAAGACCATAGCAATTATTAGGGTCATCTTTGCTATTCGATGCAGTTGTAAACCCTCTGATCACGGATCAGTGCGCACGACTGACGACAGTAAAAGGCTTGTCACGCTTCCAGACTACTTGCGATAAGTCATAGGTGAGGTGCGACTTTGATGCGAGGGCAGTTGGGCCTCTCTAACGTCTTTATGTTGCCATGGCAACAGCATCACCCAAATTGAGCAACCCCCATACTGATCCGTCTCTACCCACTGCTCACCAACGTCGCCGTATTCGCACAAGCACAGATGTGTACGGCGTCCATCTATGGATGGTGTCGCCAATTGCCCTCCCGCCGCTCTCGCCAACCTTCCGCGCATTGCAAAAGCGCAAACGGGTCGACTACGGAGCTGCCATGGATGCAACCCCTAACAAGAACGCTCCTCAAACTGGCGAGCCCATCACGATGTTGCGCGAGCGCGATGGCAGTTACAACGATGCCACTCCTACTCGTGCAATACAGCGTACACCCTCGCTGCGCCCAAGCGACTCCACGAGCATTTCCTCCTCCGTCTCCAACACGTCTCTCGGCAAGCGGAAACGGCGCCCGACGAGCCCGATCAAGCAAGTGGCGGACATGCTGTCCTTTGGCGTTCCCATTCAAACTCGCGCGCTTGACGACCTTCCCTATAGTGAGGTCTCGATGGAGCTCGAGACCATGGTACGCCAGGTGAAGCGCTTTGGCCTAGGGCGTGGCATCTTCAGCGGCGCCGATGCTATGGCATACAGCAGCCCGGCTGATATGGATATCTACGAAGCGACTATCTCAATGGATGATGCACGCGGATTCCTTGGGACACTACCTGCGCGCACTAGCCTCGAGCGCATTTGCGAGTGGGCTAGAGACAGCGCGGGGACACCTCGGTGTGAGGCTGCTTGGAATGCTGCAGTCCACTATCCACTCCTGGATGCCAGCCTGCTTACATCCACCAATCCGAACGTGTGCCGGTGTGAATGCATGTGAGTTTTCCACTCAGCCTACTCGTTCCAGTAATATAGCTAACGTGTGGCATCTTCAAGCGCGTCCGCGTCGATCGACCTATAGCCCTGCTCCCTGTCACTGCACACGATGGCGATATTGCCGGCTCTAAGAAGGCCGACTTTGCCATTGTGCTGCGACTCGCCGAGCACCGTCACCGCGCCCTTGCCCACTGTGGGATCAAATCTCTAAACCAGACCACGTACGCGCCTCTACGTGCTGCTCCTATCGTCGTGAACATCGAGACGAAATTGGAAGGGCAGAACTGGGATGATGCGCAGCACCAGTGGACCATCTGGGTAGCAGCTCAGATTGCCCAGATCAACATATTACTGACCGAGGCTGGGCACGGACCCGACCAGGTGTCTCTGCTTCCCTTCCCACTCTTCATTACACAGGGCCCGGACTGGTTCTTCCTAGTTGCTGAAGCAGGCGACCCAATCGTGAGACCTCCGTCCCATAACCGACTGACTCGTCGCTGACCGTGTAGCGTAGGTGCTATGGTCCAAGGTACTCATCGGCTCTACGACGAGCCTGCTTGGCACTTATCAGGTCGTGGCTGCCCTACAATGGCTGATGCATTGGGCGCAGAATGTCTGCCTGGCCTGGTGGGAGAGGTGGATCTTGGAGATACTGGGTGTGTGAAGTCTAGCCGTCATCTCGCTACGATACGAATGGACCGCCCATTCAGCCAAAGACATTGGCTTTGATCATGATGCGCGTCGACTTGCACACCGAACTTCCCACATGCCGTTGTTCCCCATTCGCAGAAACGCATGCGTATCGTACTCTGCGAGGTTGTCGGATGCCGTGCATAGCAACAGCATCGCCTCCGGTACGCGATGCTCGCCCATCCGGATCATGAACACCGCGATTCCGTGTCTTTTCCATGAATCGCATTCCACGAGGAAGGGTGGAAGCTATGAGGCCGCCAACGCAGTCTGCGAGCTGTACGATGTAATTTGACGACTTCAACACAGCCAACAGCGAGCGGAAACAGGCTTCAGAGTCTGCCAGAATGCGAACATGACGAATGAATATAATGCTACGCGTAATTCTCGCACCCACTCAACCATGCCTGCATCCTCTGCTACCACATTCGTGCTACTGGTGCACTAGACGATCCCGACGCACTTCCCGCTCCTCTTACCTGTATCTGGCTAATCTGTGTCATGTCTGCCTCTGGCTCCGCCACGTCTTCCTTTCCGTTATCCTTGCTTTTCCGACCACGCTTTACCTTGCCTGCAGCGGTCTCCTCTACTGTCAGACCTGCCTTCAACGTCTGCCTTGCCTTCTTGGCCTCTTTCTCCGCTTCTTTCGCAGCACGCTCTACTCGTGCCTTCTCGAGGTCCTCGAAGGTCATCACCCTCGCCGTACCAACTATGGTTGACTTGGTTGCGCGGCGAGCTTTCGCTTCGTTGTTTATCGTAGCAAGAAATCTAACCTGTTCTTCGAGGAGGGCGCGTTCAGCGAAGGAAAGTCGCGTGGCGTTAGTGAGCTTCTGTAAGTGCTCTGCAAGCGGCTCTTACTCGCCTGATCAAGCATACGAGCATCAGCTTCTATCAGACTATGCAGCGACGTATACGTCCCTCCCGACGCGCCGAAAAGTCCCCCGCACCGAACTAAGATCACCGTTGAACCATCTCAGTGCTTTCTTCTAAGTAGTAGGAGGATAGACTTAGCTCGCTAATATTCTTCAAGGTTTGTTCTTCGAATCTCTAGCGTACAGCGAGCGGATTGCAACAATATTGGTAATGTTACGATTTATTTTGTCCGAAGTCGCTAGGACAGCGTTCGCTTCAAACCACTACTCCTCCATCGCTAGCAACACACTTTCCGACTCTAGGGCATCAAATGGACGCGTGTATTATAGGGGAGGTTATGCTACACCTAGAATATTTTTCGGCTTTAGATGCGTGTGTTGTGAACTAATCCGTGCGGACCGTCGATGATGACCTTCGTCTCGAACTCGGACGGTCATGTGAACCAGCTTAGTAATATCTTTTCGATTGCGATAATTCGATGTAAATCACACGATTCGCCAAGACTCGCTTAGGTCTGTGGCGCAACCTTCTAGAAGCCCTGGTAGTGAACAGTCATATCATGGCTATTTTAGGAATCATGGGCGCGTTACGCTTTCCGGCTCACTCACTATCCTACCATCATCAGTATGGACCGCGCCAGCCAAGTGCTTGCGCAAGGCTTGCCCTCAGACGTGCCCAGGACATATGCTGCTCTAGCAGAACAGGGCAACGTGCCCATCTCTACGCTTTACCACCGTGACCGTGGACGACGCTCGAAACAGGAGCAGGCACAAAGCCAGCAGTACTTGACCCGAGATGAGGAGAAAGCTGTCGTGAAGTTCTTGTTGCTGATGTCGAGCCTTGGGCAGCCTGTGAGGATCAAATTCATACCTTCGCTAGCGTTCAGTGTCGCCCGTCAGCGGTCCACGATAGGGAGGGCGATTAAGCCTCCCGGGAGGAACTGGCCTCGGGCCTTCGAGAAACGCCATCCTGAGCTGAAAGCCAGAAAAGTCCGCTCAATCGACTGGAAGCGTCACGACAATAACATACATGATAAGATGAGAGATTGGTTTGAGGTGATCAGTGTCGTTTTACAACAAGACCCGGCTGTGCTGCCAGAGAACGTTTATAACATGGACGAGACTGGTGTTATGTTGAGTATGCTTGGCTCAGTAAAGGTCCTTGCAGCTAAGGACGACTTGCGAGATTATAGAGGCACTGGTGTGAAGCGGACAATGGTGACAGCCATTGAGTGCATCAGCGCTGCCGGTCGGGTGCTGTTACCACTAATAATTTGGCCAGCGTCAACTCACCGAAGTCACCGGACCACGTTCTCAACCCCCGGTTGGCATTACGCGCATTCCGAGAATGGGTATAATGACTCCAAGATCAGCATAGAGTGGCTTAAGCGCGTGTTCGATCCCCAGACCAAAGAACAGGCTAATCAAAAACCGCGAGTCCTAATCTGTGACGGCTTTGGCACACACGAGACACTCGAAGTCTTGGAGTTCTGCTTCGCAAACAACATTGTGTTGTGTCGCCTACCATCCCATACCTCCCACAAGCTCCAGCCATGTGACGTAGGAGTCTTTGCGCCTCTTAAGACAGCTTATCGCGATCAGGTGGAACAATTGAACCGTGGTGGTGTAGATACAGTCGGCAAAGAGCATTTCACTTCATTATATAGTCCTGCAAGGGAAAGGGCGTTCACGAAGAGGAATATCAGGGCCGCCTGGGCAGCAGCTGGCTTGTTTCCGTTCAATCCAGACAGAGTACTCAAGAATACACCAAAGCCTCTGCCTGGACTTGCTGGCCCTGGACTTGACGGCATGCTAGGACCTTGTCCGAAAGACAGGGCACTGCAGACGCCGGTAACGCCCGTGACGCCAGTCTCAGCAGGTGGTGTGGCGTCGTTGCACGATCTGATCAAACAGGATGCTCACGCATTGGATACGGCGAGTCAACAGCGCCTCCAAAGGCACGTATGCAAACTTGTAAGTGCCGCCCGGATATCTTTCGCCGAACGAGCCCTGCTTCAAGATCAGAATCGATTCCTCTTCAAAGCCAATAATGAATCCACAGTTCGTCGCTCGACGAGACCAACAGTGCTAGGTAAGGCAAAGGTGATGAGCTTCGAAGACCTCGAGGAGGCCCGAATGAAGCGAGCTGCAAAAGAGAAGGCCATCGCGAGCAAAGGCCGTCGCGGCCGGAAGCGCGGAAATCCTACCCTGGAGGCAGATGAGGATTCGGTAGCGCTTGATAGCGCGGTGGCTGAGATGGGTGAAGTCGTTGAGCTAGTGGAATTTCAAGTAGTGCCATGGACTGTCCCCGTAGCGCACATGTACTGAGATAGTATAGTGGAACAATTTCCATCGTAACCTCATTCTTGGAGTTGAAGTTAGTGGATTTGACAACGTCAAGTGACAAAATTCTTACAGTCCTGCACTTTCATTACCTGCCTTGCATGGCTAGGATGACTATTCCCAATACTCAGAGGAGAAAGTCGTTGGCGTGCACTGAATTCGAAATTATACCAACGACTGACTTGGATTAGCAGGGTCGCGCGCTGCCAGCCGAAGGAGAGTTTGGGCGGCGAGTTGTCACGCTCAGCTTCCTGCGGACAATGCTAGAGGCAGACCAGCGCTGATGCGGTATTTAAGGCAGGCGCACCTTGTAGGCAACAAGGCCGACGACGAAGCCGACAAGGTCATTGAGCTGCATGCATATTAGCCCGGCACAACTTTAGTACGCCTGAGGCAGGGGTGGCGTGCGTAGGTAGTGGAAGGCGTCGGTGACCAGCGACAAGGAGTGAGTGTGGAAGCCGACTAGGGGTGAGTAGTAATAACTTTTCTTGAAGGTGTTTCTGGAGAGCGTACCAGCAATTTCGGTGAGGAAGAAGCAGAGAGAGATGGCAATGATGAGTGTCAGCTAACGGGTCTTGGTAAGAGGGGCCATAATCATGCTAAGGCTGCCTAACAAAAGGCATGAGCAAGGCGCAGGGGCAGTGGAGGTCGAGGCTATGACGGTCTTGTTGAACGCAGAAGCGTCTATGGATGATGGTGAAGGTGGAGTTGCTTGCTGCGTAGCAACATCTGCGTCGCGTTGTCGTTGTCTTAGCAAAGACCAGCGCGGCTGTGCCGCCTTTGCTATTCACTGAGACAAGCGTTGTTATATGTAAGATAGGGGACGAGATCAAGAAGTATGTTAAACTTATATATCAAATTTATCTACCTCCTAGGAGAGTAACGCACTAAATGCTATGCCTGTTAGTATAGGTTTGTCTAGGGACTGAGAGGGGGTCTATATCGACTATAGAGCCTTAAAGTCTCTTACTGTTTCATACTAATACCTTTTCCTTGTTCTATAAGACTGTATCTCGAGTCTCTAGTAAGCGTTACTTCGTGACGAGTAGGACACGCTTATGACCGACCGAGTCGACAACTCTTAGCGCCGCTGTGAGGAGCTAGAGGTATAGTACTGACTCTACGCACGGGTGCTCAGAATCACGCATGCGGGACGATCCGAAAATATTGGTCGAAAATCTTGATCCTTCCTCTAAGCACGGGAAACAGCACGGTCGAGTACTAATTGACTAACGGCTACATTGACATCTGCCTTGTGTTGAAGATCTTGATACCAGGACGAGGACAGACATGAAACGCCAGACTGGGATAGGTGCCCTTCCTAGCACAGAAGCCACCAGCAACAGAGACTCCGGTATGGAGTTGGAGGTGGTCTCCAGCCGCGGTCCAATGCCCCCCAGCGATGTCACAGAGATTCCTCGCAGCGGTACAGAAGACGCTACCACCTCTGCAAGAACAAGAGACGCACTTATTGCCCGACCACCTGTGGCAGAAGCAGAATGTGCCGCCTCCGACGCAGGCCAAAACTCGGCTTCGGTAACAATCCCTTGGGCAGTCGCATGGAGGCTGTACCTATCACACCTCCTGTCTACATGGAACTCTCGTTCCTTCGAATTCGGCTCGGTACTATTCCTCGCGGCAATCTACCCAAATACGCTAGTCTACCTCTCCATCTACGCAATGGCTCGCTCCGCTTCTGCCATCCTGTTTGCCACTGGAATTGGCTGGGCCATCGATCACAAAGCTCGACTTGAGGTTGTGAGATTCTCAATTGGTAGGTGCAACGACAGTATGAAGTATCTTTTACGCGACGCTTACCTAAATCGTAGTTGCTGGCCGCTTGGCGGTTATACTGTCAGCGGTTGCCTTCTGGGCACTTTGGAGCCGCACCTCACTTCCAATTCGCGCCGACAGGGCCATCTTCAGTATCTTGATCCTGCTGTCATGCGTTGAGAAGATAGCGTCTGTCACGAACCTGGTATCCGTGGAACGCGATTGGGTATGTGTTGCCACCCACAGTCCCAAACTTTGATCACTAACATCGCTTTTCGCAGGCTGTTGTCGTAGCTGACGGGAACGAGCCCGGTTTGCAAAGTGAGTTCGATACTGCGAACCTTCTTCTGCACAGGCTCCCAATGACGCTCTCCAGCTAGCTGGCTAACCAAAATGTGGCCTCTAGAGCTCAATGCCCGCATGCGCCGAATTGACCTTGTTTGCAAACTCGCAGGGCCCCTCTTGATTGCCCTGATCGACGGTGCATCTACGACAGTCGCCATATGGCTCACTCTAGGGTTGAACGTCGTCTCGCTGCCTATCGAATATTACGCCATCAACCAGGTAAGTCAACGAACGCGAAAGCGTCGACCTGATGATCAGCTAACAGAGCAATGTTAGGTGCATCGTATGAACCCGAAACTGGGCATTCCAAAACCGACGCCAGCGGCACGCGCAGACTCTACTACTGATGTGCAGGAAAGGCGCCGCCAGTGCATCGGAAACGTCAAGGAGATGTATAACTCCTTCCGATTATACTTCCGCCACCCTGCCTGTCTCCCATCTTTCGCGCTCGCTCTACTGTACCTCACCGTCCTCTCTTTCGGCGGCCAGATGGTGACCTACCTCCTATCCGCCGGCTTCAACTCCTTCCACATCGCTCTCGTCCGAACCCTTTCGGTAATCATCGAATTGTCAGCAACCTGGATCGCGCCTCGGATAATGTCGTGGATCAGCCCCAGCAGAGGCGCAATGTGGTTCCTAAGCTGGCAGATCCTGTGGCTCACGGCTACCGTGAGCTTCTTCTGGATCGAGCCAAGAGCTATCGTCGCTGCTTCGGGACTCGCTGCGGGTACAATTTTGAGTCGGGTCGGTCTGTGGGGTTATGATCTGTGCGCTCAAGTCATTATCCAGACGGTATGTCTTCCTGCTCCGCGCAATGAGTCCTGCTGTCTATCTCTAACTTGTTCTATAGGAAGTGGAAGAGGATATCCGAGGCTCGTTTTCGACGACCGAAGCGGCGTTTCAGAATGGTTTCGAGCTTCTATCGTACGCTCTTACCATTGCGCTACCTCGACCAGATCAATTCAAGTATCCGACTCTGGTGAGCGTTGTGGCAGTGTTTTGTTCCGGGGGGATGTATGCATACTACCTGCGCAAAAGGCGAGGACATCTTGTGCATTTGCCGTTCACGAAGGAGGCAGGGCACGCCTCATAAACTTATTCATAACATGTATCACTTACGTGCCGGTCTTGAAGCTCATTTGCCCATTCCTGGCATCTCTCATGATCCCCTCCCGCCCGTCATCACACTTTAGTCAAGGACAAGCAGCCAAGCGTCTCCAAGCCTCGTGTTCGTCTCCCCCACACCTCCTTGCACGAGAGCAGAGGTCCCCAGTGAGTCTGCAGCAAACCAGCCTCTGGCGACTGGGCGATCTTCCTCGCGGCTCAGACCCTCATCTCCTCGGCCTTCGACCATGTGCCACTGCTTCCCCGCCAGGTCAAAAGCCCAAACGTCGTCGAGCATCTTGCCAGCACCCTCATGCCCGAGAGCGCTCGGATCCCGCTCGCCGAACATAGTAAGCAAAAAATCCTTTCCTCCAATCTGAAGAGGAAGTAACGTGGCGACGCTCCTCGGCCCCGGACCGGACTGTCCATCTGCAGCCCACGTGTGGCTCGTCCAGGAGTCTTCCGCGGGATCGTAAATATCGAGCGCGCCACCTAGTTCGTTCTTGCCGTCATAGCCATTCATCCTGAACAACAGCATTCCCGCGAACGCAATCGACGTGCCGCCTCGTCCCGGTTCCGGCGCAGGGCGAAGTTTCGTCCACGTCTTTTCGGAGATCTGGAACGCCCATAAATCCGACAGCCGACCTTTCTCGGGGCAGCCAGCGTGGAGGTAGAGCGTGTCGTGGCCGTTGCTCGCGAGGCAGTGGAAACTACGCGCTTCTGGCATTGCTTCGGCCGAGGAGTTGCTCGGGGAGAGCAAGGTCCATTCCAAGGTTGAGGTGGTGTACTCCCACACCCCGCCAGATTCGTCGATAGGCGCCATAGCAATACCGCCACGACCAGAGAAGATGTAGATCTTGCCGTTGATTGTCGTTGCTGCAGAACCTACACGAGGCGAAGGCGCACTATGCTTCGAGGGTGATGTGGAGACATGGAAAGAGCTTGGTCCGCCTGCATACCACGATTATCAGCACAGAACTAGCCAGGTTACAATTCAAAGGACCGAAGTGGAGATCGTGATAGCTGTAACATCTCTGTTCTTCCACTCTGTTTTCCGCCTGCTGCCGCCGAGTACACCGGCGCAGTTGATGGACAGCGACGTTTGAGATTGCGAGTGTCCAATGGACAACGCTTACCTCTCTCGTGCACGCCGAAGACATGGATGTCGTTATCACGTGGCTTGCGAGGTTCCAATTCGCCGCCAAAGACGTAGGCCTGGCCCTCAGCGATTGCTACGACCTGCGACGACCGCTGCAGCGATTGAGCCTCTCCGATCTTGCGCCACTGCGCAGTTAGTTTGGCCATTGTTGTAGCTGATGAGTCTGATGTTGTAAGGAGAACTTTGGACTTTTGCTGAAGTGCAGCAGTGTGGCCTGATGCGCTCGCTTCCTGACGCGGAAGTTGCGTCACATCACATAAGTTTAAAGTGGGGTTCTTAGTACTATACACGTCCATGTCACTTCAGTCCTACTAGGGGCGATATTGAGCAATCGGAACCGCTTTGGCAAGGGATCGATAGCTGCCTAGAATCTAGCGACTGTATGAAGCCTGCCTACAGGCAATGTAATCATATCCCACTCACTCAATGATGCAACACCGACTCGCCTTCATCCACCGACCCAAACACTATCGCTAATCTCAAACCCCCCAAATCCCCAAACCCATCCTCCGTTAAACCCTAGCTCTTACGGCACATACAATATGCTGTACGCCACAACCTCAGCACGACACGTAATGCAATCCCGATGATTCCGCAAGTCGCTGTCCATCGCCATGTGCTAGTCTTTACCGGCCTGACCGTTCAACGGCCTCGACGTCCGCTCGCGGGCTTACGGTGACATGCTGATTGCCGCGTTTTGCTGATCGACGAAGCGAACGCCTCTAGCGATACCTTCGTCGAGTAGCTCGGAGGGCACAGCAGGAGCCTTGCGCTTCTCAATGTCCGCCGCCAACTCATCGACGCGATTCTGCTCTAGCCATGTCATGCCTGGGACCTTGATGCGACTCCCTTCGTTCAAGTAGACTGCCTCACTAGCTGCAGTCAGAACGTTGAAGCCGATCTTCAGGAGCGCGGTGTAGAAGTCTTCGGAGATTATGATCTGCATCGAGCACGTCGACGAGAACTGGACGTTGGCCTTCAAGTTTTGGTATGCCCATGCGAAGCGTTGTCTTAACGTCAGCCCGGCTATCACTTCGTCTGGGACCGAAAGCGCGGTCACTAATAGTGCCAGGCCGTATATCAGTCCGCAGTCATGATGCCGACGAGGATGAGCAGGTGCGGTATGAAGCCCACGGTGCACACGGTGGGAAAGCGCAAGACACCGAGGTCCGTCACGTTTTCAACCGGCCGCAGGATGACTCTCATGAAGCTCCAGACAAGAGCGCTCATGTAGCAGCGAGCCCAGATCGCCGTGTTGACCAGCCGGACCTTGTCACGCAGTCCGGTCACAGCTAGCGCTGCGCTACTGAGGTGACTGAAGCAGGAGATCAGACAAATCAGTAGAAACTCCGACGGGACGTTCAGGCGCTGCACGATCTCAGCACGCGAGATCAACGGCCCCTTGCTGTCTGCCGCGCCAGCTTATCCCAGACTCGATGCACCGAAGAAGCCGAAGCCAAGCGCACTACCGGTCATGGCTTCGCATTCTACAAACGCTAGCGAATGCTCAAAGATGGTCATCCCGGTCTCTAGTACCGGCTACTTGCCTTGCAGGGCGCAAGACAATGTTTCGAAGAGCTGACTGGCGCAGAGCGTGATAAAGAATCGGAAGAGCAGAGACATAGATCCACGGAGCTCGCTCCTATCATCGTTCAGAGCGACCAGAGACGTATCTCTCGCAGCGCAGCATGTTGCATCGTCCTGACAGACGAGCAGCTTAGAGCTCAGCGAGTAGAGAAAGCCGCCTTCGCCGTCGAAGTCAATCGCGAGTTGTTTCAGCGGATCACCATACCGTAGTTGCGCGAAGTCGGGCGATGTCTAACACTTTAGAGCTTGCAGAATGTCCAGCGTTTGGATGAGGAATGTACAGATCGGGATGAGGTAAAGAGCGAATCGGGTATGCCATTTCAGTTGCAGATGCTCGCGCGAGGACGCATAGAACTGTGATCGATTGATTGTGATTGCCTTGAGAACCGATAGTCAGTATAGTGATTACGATTGCCATATCTTACCAGAAATACGTACCGCAGTGAACGTTGCAAGTGCTCACCAGGACGTGACATAGGTGTAGAAGCGGCTGCATGGCCACAGAAACGGAGGGAAGACACGATCTGAACGCCACATCGCTAATCCTGTCCAGCGACGCAGTGCGGGGATGCACGTTGCTAAGCTGAATTGCATAAGTTAAGTTATAGATTCCGACAGTCTGGCTTGGGAACAGATGGCTTGGCACTTGTGGGTGCATCTCATTTGTTGGAGTGTGAGGCGGACGAGAGCAAGTGTGCCGTGTGTACCGTGCATGCCCTGTTTCATGTGCGTGGAAGTGACTCCACTATCACGGTGATACATCAGGTGCAGCAAGTCCAATACTCCAAGTTACGCAAGCTCGCTTCCGTACATGCTGCAAAGGATAGCTGCGTTGCGGACCGTGGGATCGCATCCTATTGGCAGTGAAGTAGGTGCTGTTCGATGCAGTAGAAACCTCGAAAATTTTCTTGTAGAAACCTTCGATACAGTTTTGTAGATCCAATAACTTTCTAACCTATTCATTACTCCACGTGTCGTAGTTGATACGTTGTATGTCGTATACGGAAATCACGTGCTTATACCAAAAATGCGGAGAAAGCGACGATCAAAACCGCTTCCAAGAGTTGGGGACCAGGAGATGGTCTGTACGCGGGAGAGCTCGTGTGAGTAGTGGTGACGGACGACGAACTAGGAACGTTGCTCGAATTTCCCAACCACTTTACATTGGTGGAGCGGAGTAGTGCGGGGAGACGATCTTCTCCCTCAACGAGCACTAATGCCATCCCGCTCTGTCACCGAAGAGGTCAGTGTTTGCAACGTGGGAACATTGTGTAGACTTACCAAAACATGCCACTGTAAATGACAGTGAAGAAGCCACGCGCCCGGGTTGTCAGACACGTATCTGGAATGCAAAGCGTCAGCAAGGTCAAACTCTCTTCGTGATCACGCGGGAAGGCTCACCGTATGACGGCCCAGCCTGAGGCAGGCAACTCAACCGTGTCACGGTAGGGAGGGTCATCTAGATTGACTAGGGAATCTGGCACGTCTTGAACTGATGAGTACGGGAATTCTCCCTGGCCGCTGCCCAAGATCCAGAACTTGTGGCCGTGGAGATGCATAGGATGGCCCATCTGTAACTGAATCAGCCGATTGACGACTGTTCGAAAGCATATCTCTGGGCATACTGTGTCCATAGAGTCAGGGGCAACTCTCATGATCAGATCAATAGTTGTGTTGAAGGGCATGAACATTGTAGTGCTAGCATTCCATCCGTCCGAAATATTCCCATAGATCACGGGCACCTTGGGTTCAGAATACGAGTACCTGTCAACGACCCAGGAGACGATTCCAGTTTGGTTGATGTTGAGGACTCTCGTGGCGACGTTGTTGTGGCGTGGAGGCGCAATGAGATCAAAGGGCCCAAGGTTCTGCGGCCGTAGAGTGGACGCCGTGGGCTTAGCAGAGCCGTTCACCAGCATGTGAACGTTACTTGTCTCATCTCCAAGCATCGACATGGTCTGATTGTTCTTCGGCCTGGGAGGTGATGATTCCATAGCACTCATAAAGCTCTCATTGACGCCGCGTGTATAACGTACCACCGCGAGGTCTTCGATGACTTGTTGCATGTCCCCGACGGGAATCGAAGCGAACCGTAGAGTATAATCGCCAGGCGTCTGATCGAGCTTGATCATCACTGAGTAGCGCTCGCCCAGACTCATGGGCAATACCTTTAACAATCAGCAATGCCGAGTTTGCGAGTGAAGATACCAACTTACCTCAACCTCTTGCACTTTGACAAAGAGTCCGTCTGCCGCATATACGTACATCGTATGGGAGTCCAACGACACCGTCAACTTGGTGGTGGAACCAGCATTCACAAGGTTGAGGGCCAGCCAGCCTGAAGAGAAATTCGCGGCGATCGTAAGCAAAGGCGCCATGGTCTCGGTGCAGGTCTCTGGAGGGAGATCGCTCGCATTAAAGCCAGGCCTAAACATTGTGGGCTGTATACAACCACGAGGACCAAGGGACATGTCCATGCTCGATGCAGCAGAAGATGACCTGGACAACTCGGCAGTGGCAGAAGGCTGCATGAACATCAGCATAGTCTTGTCGGGTGCCATCGACATCGGAACTGTGTCAGAGGATGCCATTGACGTCAACGTGGTGCCAGAGGATTCCATGGACATCGAACTAGAATCATCAGACCCCAAGCACAGGCTCGGCCCGCAATCCAGGACTGCCTGCGGCAAGCACTGCACTCTGCCCAAGCCATTGGCAAGCAGGCTGTCCACGCAATGCGGGAACACACCCGTGCGGTTGTATTCTTGCAAGACCGTATCCGAGACCTCATGATACCAATCCGTCAGAAGGACTGGGAAAGCATCTCGCTCCGCCCGAAGTAAGGCCTCAGCTTCGGCGTCACTTGAGGCAAGCGACTCGAAGGGGCGGGAGCGGGAACGCTTAGGGCGGATGTTCAAAGGCCCGCGGATCGCATCGTTGTAATAGGCGCGGAAATGGGAGTGATACCAGTAGAAACCGTACTCGTTTGACAGATCGAATCGATACGTGAAGTTGCCTCCGGGGGCGATAGGGTACTGAGACAGATGTTAGCTACCTGCAGTGAATGCGGAACCGCAAAGCTAGGACGATCTGACCTGGGTGACACCAGGCACACCGTCCATGTGCGGTGTTCCACGTTGAAGGATGCCTGCAGTAGAGCTCCGATTAGCATAGAGCAGCGGACAAGGAGGAGATGCGACGTGCCGTGCCAGTGGATGGTGGTTTCAACGGGGAGTTCGTTCTTCACGAAGACCTCGAGCGTGTCGTCCTCGTTGGCTTCGATGAGCGGAGCAGGATGCTGACCGTTGATCAAATAGACCGGGCGGGAGAATCCGTCTGCGACGCCATTAATAATGAATTCGATCATACGGCAGCTTCTACGAACCGGGCGCCGCCTTTCCCTCATGAATAGTGAAGTTGTAGGATCGCACTTCTGCCAAAGTAGACGCAGTGAGGAGGCTGAGCATCGAGAGGCCTGCGAGAGAGAACATGGTCGCGTGGGCAAGATACGAGTCAATCCAAATAGCTGCGTAAGAATGAAATAGAGTAGCGGGTGGAAAGCGCCCCCTGAAGGCCCTATGTAGTTATCATTAGACATACACTGTCACAGATCGTCCAGCCGCACAGCAACCAACGTTCCAGCCCCGGAATGCGCCACCGCAGAAGTCGCTCAGCGCTCGAGCCTGCGCGGTTTGTGCGTCGGACCATTAGAGCGGTTTCATGCGCGATTTGCGCGTCAAGGCTAGTCGTGAGGGTGACACAGGCGCTAGAGAGACATCTTGGTGAACGTGCAACGCACAAATGCCGCTACCTGCTCGCACATAAACATTCTGTAGAAGGACCGTGTTAACATCTGCTTACATTTCCAGCAATCGTACTTTTGACTAGATCGTCTACCAGCCCACATGGAGAAATGCTCAGACCCCAGTGCCCCCGTTGCACTCTTGCAGACGTCCTTCCTGGTTCCCAATCTTCACTGCCCTACATGCGTCATGCATATTACCTCTCTCATGGACGGTTTCACCCCTGCACCCGTCATCAAAAACATCTCCATCATCAACCACATCGTCACTATCGCCCACGAGACGGCGTTACCCGCCATCTCGTTGAGCGACGTGCTCACATCAGCTGGCTACGAGGTTTATGACATGATTGCCGATCCCGCGTCCAGTGAGAAGCTCCCGGCGCAGGCTGGCCCCGACGTCCATCTGGAAGACGCGGTGAAGCGATGGGATCCGAGACGACGTTCACAAATGGATGCGCCCACTCGCCTGATGCACGATGCTAATTGCCAGGTGTGCGCCGCGTATGGCAACACCGCGAAAGGGCTAGAAGTTCTGGAGTCTATTGCTATATCCGATGCTCTCGACGCAATACCGCCATATCTGGCGACGCTGTCGATCGATGGTATGACTTGCAGTTCGTGCGTTGGCAACGTCACAAAAGCCCTGCAGAATGTCAGTACCGTAGACCGTGCGGACGTCTCCCTCATTGGTAATAGCGCCAACGTACATTTTAGGTCCAACGAGGTCGAGAGTGTCACGTTCGGGTTGATCCGAGCTGTTGAAGACGCAGGGTATGATGCTCAGTTGATGGAAGTGACGCACGTCCCTGCAACAGCAGGTGAAAAGGAGGTCGAGGACAAGACTGGCTCCTGGGAGGCGACATATGCGATTGAGGGCATGACCTGCAGCTCCTGCGTTGGCAAGATTTACTCTGCCATCAAGGAACTCCCGTTTGTGGAACGAGCCGAAGTCAACCTCGTTGCGCATACCGGTTCAGTTTTATTCAGTGGCAAGAACCACGAGGCCCTTGTTATCAACGCGATCAATAAGGTTGGCTACAAACCCACACTCGTCGACCTTACGCCACTTGCGAAACGAGACGTAGCTGCTGCGTCCAGGACGATATCACTGCGGATCCATGGCATGCATTGTCCCCAATGCCCGAAGCGCGTTTGTGAAACCGCTCGCAGGCTACAGGCCAACATACAAAAGGCGCCGACGCTTGATTCTCCCACCCTTACCATCTCGTACATTCCGGACGCCCCGAAGTTGACGGTACGGCGGATCATAGAGGAGCTCAATGCACTCGACAATTCGTTCACTGTTGACATTCACAAAGCGATCTCTGTCGAGCAGCGTTCTCGAGAAATGCTCATGAAAGAGAAAAGGGCAATATTTCTACGTGCAATACTGTCCATCCTTGCTGCTATCCCCTCCTTGATCGTTGGCGTAGTTTACATGAACCTCGTCTCCAAGCACGACCCAGGCTACGTGTATCTGATGCACCCCTTGCATGGCGTCAGCCGGGCGGAATGGGCCAATTTCATCATGGCGACTCCGGTCTACTTCCTAGCAGCGGACCACTTCCACAGGCGAATGCTAAAAGAAGTCTACGCACTCTGGCGGCTCCGAAGTTCGGTCCCTATCGCGAAAAGGTTGTACCGCTTCGGCAGTATGAACATGCTCATCAGTTTAGGAACGACCATCGCATATTTTTCGTCCGTGGCGGAGTTAATAGTGGCCGCCTCGAACCCTTCCAAGGATGTGGCTGAGAGCTCGAAGCAATCATACTTTGACTCTGTCGTATTTCTTACAATGTTTCTGCTTATAGGCCGGCTAGCAGAAGCCAGTATGAAAGCAAAGTCAGGCGACGCGATCTCAGCATTGGGCAGATTGAGGCCCGCAGATGCGAGTCTAATTGTGCAGAATGACACGGATGTTAATTCTGCTGTGGAACGCGTGAGCGTGGATCTCATTGATACTGGAGATCTGGTCAGGATCCCACACGGCTCCAGTCCTCCGTGCGACGGGACAATGCTAGACGAGTCGGCCGATTTTGACGAGTCAAGTCTGACGGGGGAATCTCGCCTGGTCGGGAAGCAAAAGGGCGAGGCGATCTTCTCTGGCACGATCAACCAAGGCCAGGCAATTACGATCAAAGTCACGGGCCCCGCTGGTGCGTCAATGTTGGACTCAATCATTCGGATCGTCCGTGAGGGCCAGTCCAAGCGCGCTCCTGTGGAGCGCATTGCAGATCTGCTTACGGCATACTTTGTGCCTGTAGTTGTCATCATTGCCCTTACGACCTGGATCATTTGGCTTTCCCTCGGTCTCTCAGGCGCGCTTCCACTAAGTTACCTGGACAATAACACCGGCGGCTGGCCAGTTTGGTCATTACAATTCGCGATTGCAGTATTCGTCATTGCCTGCCCTTGTGGCCTAGGTCTGGCAGCACCGACCGCTCTCTTCGTCGGCGGTGGACTGGCCGCGAAACGCGGAATCCTTGTCAAAGGTGGCGGGGAAGCTTTCCAAGAAGCGAGCAATTTAGATGCCGTCGTCTTCGACAAGACCGGCACCCTCACACAAGGTGCCGAGCCGAAAATTGTGCAGCACAAAGTATTCACCGGCGTTACCGGGCTTGAACAGTCGACCATCTTTGGAATGCTGAAAGGCGTGGAAGAGAACAGTAGCCATCCGCTTGCCCGAGCCGCTGTTAATTTTGCAACATCAGAAGGCGCAGCAGTAGTGCGAACCTCTGCTGTAGAGGAAATCGCAGGCAAAGGTCTCAAAGCCATGATTGAACCGGCACATGGCTGCGTTGGAGGCCGATACGAAGCTTTGGTCGGTAACGAAGCCTTGCTCCTGGACTATGGCGTAGAAGTGCCGCAAGAAGCCATTGAACTTTTGGACTCTTGGAAAATATCTGGCCACTCGGTGATACTCTTGGCCTGCCGCTTCTCGGGAGAGGAATGGCGACTGTGCGCCATCTTAGCTGCATTAGACCCTCTTCGTCCGGAAGCCGCAGAAGTTGTGAGGTTGTTACAAAGTCGTGGTGTCCATGTTTGGATGCTTTCCGGGGACAATTCCAAGACCGCGAACGCCGTTGGTAGCCAGGTTGGCATACCACCTAGTAATATCATTCCCGGGGTGTTGCCTGTCCAAAAAGCGGAGAAAGTGAAATACTTACAGCAATCGCTCGAGCCAAGACGCGGTCGAGGTTTCCAGAGCGCCTTGATCAACAAACGAAGCCGTGCGACCATCGCCATGGTCGGCGACGGCGTCAATGACGCGCCTGCTTTGGCTGCCGCGGACGTCGGAATTGCTGTCGCGTCCGGCTCAGACGTAGCCGTGCAGTCTGCCGCATTCGTGCTGGTGCAGTCGGATCTCCGCGCGGTGCTTACCTTGGTGACTCTCAGCCATGTGGTTTTCCGACGCGTTATCCTCAACTTTGTTTGGGCCGCTCTCTACAACATGGTTGCCTTGCCCGTTGCCGCAGGGGTCTTGTATCCAATCCAGACGAGTGGTGGGTCTCGCATCCGGCTTGATCCAGCTTGGGCTGCGCTTGCCATGGCGCTTAGCAGCATCAGCGTTGTCACGAGCAGCCTACTGTTGCGGACTCGCATCCCGGGCATTGGTTTTCGTGAGTAGACGATATTCCTGTCAAATCAGTAGAGTGGCTTCCAACATGATCTGCATGTATTCAGCAAGCAACCTGAATCTTCTAGAAGCGAAACTACAATAGCTGCTTCATGCAACACCAGCCTACGAAGCTTAGGTTATACGTACTTGCCTACTAAGCGTGCCGTGATCTGTCCGGCTACATGCCTAAGGCAGACACGGCCTCCTCAATACCCGTCCTATAAGAAAAGTTTAGTGAACAACGAGAAGCCGCGCGGTAGCACGACATGTGTTCATAAAATAGTCATGATCTGACTGTCTAAGTATGGACGCTTCTAGAAGACTGCGCCACAGGCTCGCGAGCCACTCTTGGCACGTCATGTAATCTAGCATAAATCTCTCTTAACTAAGACTGCATTATTTGATAGCTGCCCGGTTTCGAGACGAAGGTCATTATCGACCGTCCACGCAGATAAATTCATAATACACGTATCTAAAGCCGTAACACGTTCTAAATATAGTACTATCTTCCTAATAACGCACGCTTCTATTTAATACGCTAAAATCTAAGAACATGTTGCTAGCGATATAGGAGTAGGGGTGTGAAGCGAACGATAGTCTAGTTACTCTAAATAGAATAACATATAACATTACCAATAGTGCTATAATTAGTTTGTTATGTATTAGAGATTTATAGGTCAAAGCTTAAAGAAGGTTAGCGAGTCGAGTCTATCCTCCTACTCCTTAAAGGGGAGTATCAAGTTATATTAACGACGATTTCAGTTCGGTGCGGGAGGCTTTTCGGCCTATCGGGAGGGACGTTAAATACGATTATATCGTAGTAACGACAGTCTCTATACGACATATGTCTACTATAAATCCCTAAACGTTAATACTATACCGCGTGCAGCTAAGATAATATCTACTATAATTCTAATTAGAGTTTACCTTATCCTTAGTTCAATCTAATTCCGAGTTATAGGGCATAGTTCGCTTCCCCTAGCGTTAGAGCATATTCTAAGTACGTCGTTCTATAGCACAATTTGTATACGTAGCGCTTAATATACACGATCTAGTATATAGTTACGTAGGAGATTACGTAATCTAATACTAATAAACCTACGTAGCGACTACCTTTAGATTACTAACTAGATACCCGCGCTCTAAAACTACAATCTAGTTTGTTGTTAGATAGCCGTATAAGAATGCCTATTAAGGTTATGCGTAGAATGCGGGATTTATAGAGTACGTAAGTTAGACTACTCCGGGAGGTATATAGAGTAAAAGGGAATAGAAAAGGCGCGAAAAGAGTAAATGTCCGTTATCGAATACAAAGATCCGTTACGTATTTACTACGTAACTAACTATAGTCTACCTTAGCGCTAAGGGACACGCGGTGCCTAATTACGTTTCTTATAATAGTTTAATAAGCATAAGTAACATACGATCGTATACTATAGCGCGAGGGACTTAGTTATAATGTTATATATATATTAGCGAGCTAGAGACAGAAGTAACTATTTTGCATAACTAGCGTTCACTTCTCTATTACTAAGGGTGTCTACCGTAGATACTTAATACTTAGATTAAGATACATTATGTTTATTAGAGCGAATTTCGAAATAGCGTAGTTATACTTTTATTAACTTACTAATTATATAGAGAGAATCTTTATAGTACGTTAATCTAGTCGGTCTTACTACCGGTGCTTAAAAAGTTAGGGCTAGGAATCCCGTGTCGGTAAAAGCTTACGCGGATAGTCGTTATCCTCGGCCGACGCGTATATTAATCGACCCTATCCTAAGCAAGATATAATACTTATAGCTTAAACTTAAGAGGTATTAAATTCGATAATAGGTAGACTAGGCCATTAGTTTTAGAGCTTGATAGACGCTATAAACTACGTATAGCTAGGCTTATAGGTACTAGACCCGGTCCTCTACCGCCGGTAATAATATAGTTATATTCCCGACCCGACCCTAAATACGTTAATAGGGAAAATAAGCTCTATCCGTTAGCAAGTTCGGGATAGGACGACGCGGACGAGAACAGGATATTAAGTCTCTATAGTAGGTAAAAGACGGCAGCCTTCGTAGAGATAGGTCCTTCCCTAAGTAGTAGACCTCTATACGAGGACCTATATAATAGTAATTACGATGATATAGTTAGACTAGAGACGAGGATAAAGCCTAGCACTTATATAATACTACGCTATTAGCGGATAGTAAGTATCTTCACTAGTACCGCGGCCGATCCTAGCTATAATTTATATCTATAGGCGTACCGTATACCTTGCTCTTACGTAGGGAAAAGACAACTAAAGATAGCTTCGTATTTACCTTCTAGATATGCTATAGACGACGCTCGTAGTAGGGCAAAGCTCGAAGAGCCGCTCTCGGGACTATAGACATTACCTCGGAGTAATAGACTTACGTAACGCCGTGACTTAGCTAGGATAGGAGAAGGATCTAAGAAAGAAGTTAAATAGGTTAAGACTAGTAGAACCCTTAGGAAACTTCCGGGGGTTACGTACTATTTAAGGCGGAAATATACCAATTAGCGATTTGTAATAAGAGCTTCCCCCTATGTTCCCGACGAGGCCTATTTATGATATATCGCGTAGGGTATACTCTAGCTCAAGTAGCTAACTTGTACCAAGGTGCCGAAACCTTCGTTGCTATGTTACTCGATAACGAGTTATAGAACCGAGAACACGTTAATCTATATTACGGAGCAAGCCGGCACTCTATAGAGGCTTTAATGCCTATCTAATTCGCTAGTAAGTAGGTAGCGCCCGGATTATCTAGCATACGCATCTAAAGAGAGCGTTATCTCACCTAAAGATAAATAGCGACGTCTTTATATAGATCTTACGTAGACTCTAATTACTAGCCTATAAAGCAATCAATGTCGAAATTATAGGAAAACGTTAGCTTACTAGAATCTACGACATTCGGTAGCGCTTACACTTTTCCCCTACGTGCTTTAATTAAGAATTTAGCCGGGTGCGTTAACCGTCGCGTTCTAGTCGACCTTGAAGTTAATGTAAGGTACCGTCTTAACACCTTCGTGCGATAAGAGGCAAACTATACGCCGTTCTATATCGAATCCGTTTAATGCTATACCGTAGGTCGCGGTATAAGCGCCTATCTATAAAAAGTATATTTAGTTAGCGGTTCTAATATCGTCGTTGTAAGTCCATCCCTCGGTCAATGGAATCCGATCTACCGCATCGTAAGTCTAGCCCTAGGGTAAGCACTCTAGTCCGGCAATTCTCGCTACTTCATTAGAGAGATTCCGCTAATCCGTATAACTTTGCTATAGCTAAGGCGGCTATATAATCACGATCCCTAGAGTGTAGGTCGTCGTTTAGCGAAAGTCGTATAGACGCCGTCGTTAACGTATACTATTGATCTATATATCGCCCTAATTACAATCGGATTTACTTTTCTTCGGAGAACGTTATATACTAAAGTGAAAGCGTTAGTAATGACAAATCGACCTAGCTTAGCAATAATTCGGATGTTGCATAGGATGAACTCGTTTAACGCTCGCATTAGGCTATCGACCATAATTCCGAAGCTTTCCGGGACGAAGTCACCTCCTATATCTAGAATTTGTATAACGAGCCCTAAGTCGTAAGCTTTATCGAACACCTATCGAGCACTCCGTATAGCTAGCCTATATTCGGCCGAATATATAGCGTTAGGACCGACGTGAGAGGCGACACCTACTACTATAAGCTTTAGCTAGATCGCGTGTCGCGTGTTCTTAGTCCACTTAATCGAAGGGCGGTAATGTAGGTAATGCCTCTAAACGTACGACGGCTCGGCCGAATAGCAAGTTAGGCTTACGAGGTGTTTTATACGAAGAGAGCTAAGTATAGTTAAGTATCCTTAATAGATATTATACTACCTAATCATTATAAGAGCGAGTTTATTAACTTAACTAATTATAACCTCTCCCGTCTATAGTCCTTTAAGATATAGTATCTTACGCTAGTAACGTTAGGATTTAAAGTAATAGTTATAGTATTAGGTATATATTATCCTTAACCTAGACAAGCTTTATAGATATTCGAGAACTAGTAGTATACCGGCGCCGGTTAGCTCCTCGACGTAATAGGCACTAGAGCTCTAACGAACCTATAAAACGGTTTCGGACGCTTCGAAGTAGCCCCGTAAACTCTATCTCGAGGTTTTAGTAAAGACCTTATATTCTACCTAGCGAACTTTTTCTAAAGACCCCGAGAATATACGGTTTTTACGTTTTCTCGCCCGGGACGCTCCTCTAGGGAGTATAAGTTACTTCTATTAGGATCTCTAGACTTATTATAGTATATTATATGACTAGATATAGCTAGGAACGTTACTAGAGAGTCTTACTAAAAACTACGTATTTTAAGAAAAAATATTTTATAGAGCTTTTAGGTATATCTCTTAGGGTAATTTCTAATAGACTAGCGACTAGTTTTACTACGCTTATTAGCCTTCTTAAAGTCTAGGTCAGTACTATCTAGAGTAAGTAGGTATTGGTATTTAGTAGAGTTGTGGTTGCCTTGGTGCCTGAGGCACCTCGCTTAGCGGCTGCATGCGCGCCACCTGCGAGTCGCAGGCGGAAAATGCGCAGAGCAGCGATTAGTCTTGGGATCTAGGCAGTGCTTGCTTAGTGTCGTCCTATACGTTGCGAGATACCTACAATATAGATATCCTTTATCAGTTCTAATCGCTCGCCTCACTTCGCAGCCCATAGGACGAAGACGGCATGTCAGACACAGCCGACGCTCCTGAGGAGCGCCTGCGCGACGCAGGCGCCGCGACAGTAGCAGCCATTGAAGGCTTAGAAGAGGTGCAGCGGACAATCGAGGATGAGGAGGATGAGGTTGCAGACGAAGCCGCAGAAGAGCAGCAGGCGAGGCGCGTGCTACGCCGTCGCGACATGCTCCGAGGCTAGATCGAGATTGCAACCCTCGAGCGTCAATTGGAGACCCTGAGGCGTCGAAATGCAGCGGGTTATACTCCTGCGGGATCTTCCGACGGCCTTGGTGAGCCGGAGGTGTTTGACGACGATGTCGATGGAGATGGTCGTGCGAGTATTGTGCTTAGCGCAGTCGGCTCGCATGCGCTCCTTGTGCGACGCGTACCTTCGAGCAGGCCTAGGCTTCGCGAGCCAGACCTGTTTAAGGGAAAGACCTTAAAAGAGGCAAGGGACTTTGTGAGGTCGTTGGAGCTAGTGTTTGCGCTCGCTCCCGACGCTTACCAGTCAGACCAACAGAGGGTCTTGTATGGTGTCATGTTCCTCGCAGGCGAACCGCGTGAGACGCGGCACCAGAACAACAGCGTGTCTGAACTCGAAATGTATTCGTGGTCAGACTTTACACGGTTCTTCCAAGACGCAGTCGAGGACCCCGTGAACCGCAGTCTAAGCACAACCGTTGCTTATGAGACTGCAAGGCAAGGCGAGAACCAGTCTGTGCAAGCCTTCGCTACTGAGTTAGCAACGCTTGAGGAGCAGATGGATCCTTATACGCAAGAGCAGCGTACTCGCCACCTGCTCGCAAAGTTGAAGCCTGCGCTGCGCACGGCGATCATCACGTATCATGATGCGCCAAAGCGTAGGGAAGACTTGGTGTCGCTAGCTACCCGGCTTGAGTCCGCTGGGCGTGGCGCAAGCGTCGCGCATGCGAGTCACAAGCGGCACGCTAGCGAAGCGCAAAAACAGCCGCCTTCAAAGCATCAGAAGCCGGCTCCAAGAAGTGAGGGTCCTCCTTTGTTTCCTCGGAAGGAAGGAGATTCCTCCAAGGGCCCGCAGTGCTACGGCTGCAAGGAATACGGGCATATTCGCCCTGATTGCCTAAACAAGCACAAGTGGGCAGAAGGCGACAAGCGTGCGGTTCGCAAGGTCGGCGCGAGCGAAGCCAAATCGCCCGCTGAGAAGGCCTCAAAACCCAAAGAAGGGAAGGCCTGACTAGCTTCGGCACGTCAAGTATCGATCCAGGACGGTGCGAGCTCATAGCCGACGAAGCGCCTAATCGGCGCAGTCGAGGCGCATGCGGCTCGCCATGAAGTAGTTTGTGTGCTTGACGATGCAGCAGAAGTCAACCTGATTTCTGCATCAAAGGCGAAGGCTTGGAGGCTCGAGAAGGTCGATGTACCTTTGCCTCGGATTGAGGGCTTCAATGGCAGCAAAGGCCGCTGCCATGGAGCCTATTATGTGCGCCTGCACCTCGCAGACTCCTCGCAGGCTGACCGCATTACGGAAGCTGTGTTCTTCGCCACCGAGCTCGGTGACGTCGATATGCTCCTAGGTCGCCCTTGGAGGCGGGAATATGGCGTAGTGGTCGACAGCAGAAGGGATCTGTGGTGGTATGCTGAAGAAGCGGAGATGCCGTCGGTTCGCGTGCGCACAGCAAGCGCTTTCTAGGCGGACCTCAAGCGAGGCTCTCTGATCTATGCTGTGTCGGTCAGATCGGTCTCGGATTTTCCTGATCTTCCAGTAGAGATTCAGGACTTCGAAGATGTTATCCCTAGTGGCGACATCGCGGATCGCCCGCTACCCGAAGGCGTGGAGCACGCGATTGTGCTGGAGCCGAATCAGCGGCCTCCATTCCGGCCCCTGTACAATCTGTCGGTGAAGGAACTTGAGGTACTTCGCGAGTACATTGAGCAAGCGCTCAAAAATGGGTGGATCACGCGTAGCGAAAGCGAGGCGGGTGCGCCTATCTTGTTCGTACCAAAGAAGGACGGCACACTGCGTTTGTGTGTCGATTATCGAGGGTTGAACGCGATCACGATCAAGAATCGGCATCCCTTGCCCTTGATTAGCGAAACACTCGATCGTCTGGGCCAGGCCAATTGGTTCTCAACCTTGGACCAGAAGGATGCGTATCATCGCATTGCTATCAAGCGCAGCGACCGCTGGAAGACTGCGTTTCGCACGCGCTACGGTCACTTCGAGTATAATGTCATGCCCTTCGGCTTGACGAATGCACCAGCCACGTTCCAGGCATACATCAATCGCGCCTTGGCCGGATTGGTGGATCTCTGCTGTGTAGTGTACCTCGATGACATCCTTATCTATAGCGACTCGCGTGATGACCACGTGCGAGACCTACGCGCGGTGCTTGCGAGGCTTCGGAAGTTTGCATTGTATGGCAACCGCAAGAAGCTCGTTCTTTACCAAAGAGACTGAGTACCTTGGGTACATGGTGAGCACTGCAGGCGTCTCGATGGATAGTCGCAGGGTAGCCACAATTGAGGAGTGGCCAACTCCTACAACCTTCAGAGAAGTCCAGGTGTTCCTAGGCTTCGCGAATTTTTATCGAAGGTTCATTCGTTCGTACTCCCAGATTGTCGCTCCTTTGACGAGCTTGACTAAGGGGGCGAAGAATGGAAAGAAGACTGGTCCGCTAGAATGGGGCGCAGGCGAAGAGCATGCGTTTCGCATGACGAAAGCAGCCTTCACGCAGGCGCCTGTATTGCGACATTATGACCCTAAAGCAAAGCTCCGCATGGAGACAGATGCTTCACAATTCGCTATCGCAGCGATACTGTCACAGCTGCTATACGAAGGCGAAAAGCATGCGGGGTGGTATCCTATTGCATTCTGGTCTAGAAAGCTGATTCCAGCTGAACAGAATTATGAGACCCATGATGGAGAGTTGTTGGCAATTGTCGAGGGCTTCAAGCAGTTTCGCCACTACCTCGAAGGCGCTGCGCATGCGGTGCAGGTGCTCACAGACCACAATAACCTCCGAGGGATCATGGGAGTGAAGCAGCTCAACGGAAGGCAAGCCAGGTGGGCTACCTTCTTGGCTTCCTTCGACTTCGCCATTGAGCACCGCTCAGGCAAGTCAAATCCCGCTGACGCACCTTCACGAAGACCGGACTACGCAGGCGAGTCGCAGGCGGTTCCTCATCTGCTACCAACACTGCAGAATAAGCTTGTAGTGTGGGAGACTTCCTCGGACCTGGCTCCAATCATTGGCCGGGTTCGAGCAAGGCAGCAAGATGACCGATTGCGAGCCGCAGGCGACACGCCTTGCGCAGTCATGATCCGAGCAGTGGTGAATGCAGCAGCCAGGGGCGAGGATCCTTTTGGTGGCCCAGCAGATGACTTGGCCAGCCTGATTGGCGTGCTGCAAAGAAGCGACAGCGAGTTGCCTGCGCTTCGCGAGCGCCTCGCTGGCGAAGCGCATGTGTGGCATGAGGCCAATGGGCTCTGGTACTACAACGATGCGTTGTACGTGCCAGAAGACAGCGCCACGCGTGCGGAACTCATGCGTATTCATCATGATGATGAATTAGCGGGTCACTTCGGTCGTGACAAAACAGAGAAACTTCTGCGGCGCAAATATTGGTGGCCTTCACTAGCAAAGGATGTTGAAGAACGTGTAGCCACATGCTCGAACTGTCAATACATGAAAGCGAGACGCTATCGGCCATATGGCGACGCGCAAGCACTGCGCATGCCAGATAGGCCGTGGCAAGAGTTGACGATGGACATGATCACTGATCTTCCTCCGAGTGTTCATGACAGCCAGAAGTACGATGCTATGTTGGTCATTGTCGACAGATACTCCAAGATGAATCTGTACGTGCCGACTACCAAGCGCTGCACAAGCGTGGAGCTTGCGCGGATCTTGATGGAACGTGTTATTCGCCAATATGGTGTTCCAGCAGGCCTGTTGACTGATCGAGGATCGATCTTTACAAGCCAGTATTGGAGTGACTTCGCATTCGAAGCGCATGTGAAGCACAACCTGAGCACCGCGTTTCATCCTCAAACAGATGGCCAAACAGAAAGAATGAATCAAACACTGGAACAGTACCTACGATGTTATCCTTCTGAAGAACAAGACCAATGGTCTGAAAAGCTTTGGCAAGCGGAATTCGCAGTCAACAACAGCGTGCATCACGCGACTCGCATGAGCCCCTTTGAATTGTTGTATGGTTGGCATCCAGACATCCGTGACCCGATTCGAGACGGATCTCGAGAGGAAAGGGTGCCAGCAGCGGCTGAGCGTGCGAGAAGCATGCGAAGCGCACACGCGGCGCTTACAGAACGCTGGCGTGTAGCCCAGGAGTCGCAGAAATTGTACCAGAACAAGCGCCAGAAGCCGATGACGTTCAACGTTGGTGATAGGGTGCTGTTGTCAACAAACAATCTGCGACTGCAAGGCGAAAAGAAGAAGCTGAGCGCCAAGTACGTCGGGCCGTTTCGCATCCGAGACGCAGTCGGGCCGCAGGCGTACCGCTTAGCACTCCCAATGTCATACATCATTCATGATGTCTTTCATGTATCATTGCTTGAGCCATGGAGGCAGCGAGCAGGCGAGGAGCCTGCTGAGCCCATGCCTCTCGCAGAGCATGACGACGAATGGGAAGTTGAGGCGATCCAAGGCTCCAAGAAGTGGAAGGGCAAGCACTGGTATCTGGTCCAGTGGAAAGGCTGGCCAGAAGAATATACCAGTTGGGAGCCAAAAGAACACTGCGTAGGAGCTGAGGAGTTGATTAGCGCATGGGAGGCGCGGGCGGAGAGCACAAGATCAGCGAGAGCGAAGCGGAAGAAACGGTGAGAAGTTGGTAGGAAAGTTTTCATTTTCTACCGCGCCACGCAGGCGCCACGCCGCCGCGGAGCAGGGGCGGCGACGGGAGTATGCCATCGGACCCGCCACCCCTCTCTCACCTTCTCACTCTCTTCTCTCCTCACTCCTCCTCCTCGTCCTCCTCGACGTCCGCTGGGCCATCCGGCCCCAGCAGAGCGTCCACGGACGCTATGTCCTCCTCCGAGGCACCAGCGAGGCGCAGGCCCTGCGCACGCGGTTAGCAGGTGTACACAGCGCCTCAAATATTCTGGACAACTCACGATCTTGCCGATCTCGACTCCTGCCAGCCCGATGCGGCGCAGCGACTGCATCTCCAAGGTGGAGGCCTCGTTGCTCCCCGCAAACGCCACGGCTGCGCTGCGCTTGCGCGGCGTGCGGCGGTCGCCGGTGACTTGATTGCGGTTGCGGTCGAACGTGCGGAGGGACGTGGTGAGGATCACCTGCGCGGCGCGCGCGGTGCGCAGAAGCAGCGCATCCGGGTCGTCGCCGCCGGCAGTCTGGTTGCTGAGGGCGGTGCGGGCACGCACAAGCGCGTTAAGGGCGGGGATCAGGGGAGCATCAGTCGGCTCGCAGGCGTGGCGCTGGCGCACACAACGTGGGCATTTGCGCTTGAACATGCCGAAGGTGGCGCCGCAGGTGTATTCTACGCAGGCTGTCAGCAGGCTGCTCGTATGCGAAGCGCATGAAAATCACATACGGTCCATGTCCTCGTCCATGTATGGGATGCAGCGGTTGCAGATTTGGATGAGTGGCTTGGAGTCGCGGGCGGGCGGGCGTGCCGCCGCCGGCAGTGGATGAGGGAGTTGGCGACTCCATTGCTGGGCGCGTGTAGGGTGCGTGCGAGGTGTGTGTGATGAGCTTGGTGTGCGCTGGCCAAATGTGAGCTTGATGGGAGCGTTGGTGTTGCAAGAGAGCAGCATGCGTGTCGCTTGCTGTGAGCAAGCGGCGGGCTTTGTTGTTGTTGTCATCCCAACACAGAAGTTTCACGATTTGTTCACAAGGAAGGCACGCGAGACACTGAAGCGCGCATGCGACCTACCTGCGAGGCTCAGGAATGTACATTCCTGAGCCGCCTACAAATGCGCATTGGCGCAGGATATTCTGCGATGACTTCATGTCATCGCCCACGGTGTTTATTGTCGCCCTGCAAAGTCGAGGACGACTTGCATGGAAAGGGAGGCAATTGTTACAGGGCGTGGTTGGTATGCAGTAGAGTTTTGGTTGCCTTGGTGCCTGAGGCACCTCGCTTAGCGGCTGCATGCGCGCCACCTGCGAGTCGCAGGCGGAAAATGCGCAGAGCAGCGATTAGTCTTGGGATCTAGGCAGTGCTTGCTTAGTGTCGTCCTATACGTTGCGAGATACCTACAATATAGATATCCTTTATTAGTAGGCTAATTAGGAGCTCTATTAAAACCTAGGAGTACTAGAGTATTTCTCTAGTTCTAAAAGTCTATATAAAAGTAATACCTTAGTAAGGCTTCCTATAGAGTAGTAACTATTTCTATAAGACTCTTAGATCTTTATATAGTATATAGAGTATAGAATAGTATAGCTAAGACTATAGTAAGAAATCTATATATCTAATAGTAGTACTTCTAGAAGAAATAAGAAGTACTATAACGATAAGATAGAGGATATTCTAGCTAATAGATCTACGACGGTTTCTAATCTAAACTACGCTAGAGAGGCTATCTATTTAGTAATAAGACGCGAGATATAACTACTAGATCTATAGAGTTTTCTAAGCTCTACTTTACCTACTTTAATCTAAATAACTATATCTCTATAGAAGGAGTATTAGAAGAGGAAGATACTAAAGAATTAGAGGAGAACTCTAGTATTAATAAAGTAAATACTACTAAGAAAATAGATACTAACTCTTCTAGTAACTCTAATAGTAGCGTTCTAGATCTAGATATTATATCTCTAGCTCCTATTTCTACTAAGCCTCTTACTATCCTAGAGAATAGTATAGACTTAGATAGTAGTAGTTCTAGTAATCCTATTCTAGAAAGAAAAGTTACTAATAGAGTACATAGTAGCCCTAGTATTCCGAAGTTTAGAAGACTAGATAAGGATAATATTAGTAGACTAGAAGACCTAGAGAAGCCTACTAAGAAGGATACTATACTAGAGTATATTAATACTATACCTACTAGTCCTAAAAGTTCTAGCTTAGAGGATCTATACTTAGTTAGCCCTAGTTCTAGAAGGCCTACTAACTTAATAGATCTTAATATACCTAGTCTAGATATTACTTCTCCTATAGATATTACTAGTAGTAGAGAGTCTAGTATAAGAGAGCTACATAGTATAAAAGTTACTAGAGATAGAATACCTAGTTCTATAGTAGAAGGTATAAGTAATCTAGCTATTCCTACTAGCTCTATACGTTCTACATCTAGAGCTAGTAGTAAAAGATCTAGAGAGGAACGAGAGAAGAGTAGTTCTAGTAAAAGTCTAGAGATAGTAGATAGTAAGCCTAAGAGAAGAGTAGGAAGGCCTAGGAAGATTAAGACTAGAGGTAGACCTAGGAGGGAATAGAGAGAGACTTAGCTTCGTTATTAGATTTAGAATATATAGAGTAGGCTATAAGGTACTATAGTTTAGGGACTAGAGTTATATAGATCTATAGTAGTATGTAAAGATATAGTAGAGCTAAAATTCCTCTTTTCTTAGTACTAGTACTACTATTAGATATATAGACTTCTTACTATAGTCTTAGCTATACTATTCTATACTCTATATACTATATAAAGATCTAAGAGTCTTATAGAAATAGTTACTACTCTATAGGAAGCCTTACTAAGGTATTACTTTTATATAGACTTTTAGAACTCGCTATCTGTGGCTGGAACGTTCGTCTGTCTATTCCGGTCCAGTGGAATCACGCGTACACGCTTGCACGGCCGCTTGCGCTGCTGATGTGGCAGTGCTGAGTGCCTCGCCCTCATCTGAGGCATGCAATCGTCGATTGCGATCATTGATAAGTGCTGCGTGTCCTCAATGCGCAGGCGCGGGCAACCTTGTAGTGTTTCGTTTACGCAGAACATGTCAGCTGCGACGAGTCCGGCTGACGGACAGGCGGGATCTGGCAGTGCGGGTGGGAGTCAAGCGATGCCATCGCCATACAAGAGGAACTCGATGCCGAAACGTCAATTGATTGAAAGCGCTTGCAGCGCGTGTCGAAAGCGGAAATCGAAGGTCTGAATGCCACTGCTAGAATACATTGTTTCCACTCCCTGACAGCACCACAGTGCGACGGCGTAAGGTGGGCAACTGCATATCCGCCCACAAGACTCGTGTCTCGATACTGACGACACACAGCCCATCTTGCACAAGGTGTCAAGCGCTGAACACAACCTGCCAGTACCAAGTCGAAGCTGGCGAAAGCCGCTGGTCAGCACTGCGACGCACTAATCACGACCTGGAGCGGGAACGTGACAACCATCGCACTTTCATGTCACTTATTCAGTCACGCCCCGAGGCTGAAGCCCAGGAGATCTACCGCCACATCCGCGCCAACAACCATGGTGGCGACATTGGCGCACTCCTACACGCAATCCGTGAAGTTGCGATTAACGGCGGAGCTGCTCTGTTGACGCCGGTGGAGGCCGCTCCCACGTCACAATTCCATCGCGGCAACATGACGACAGTCAATCTTCCACCACTGAGATCGGTTGTGGACGTCCCTCCCTCTGGAACGGTCCATGCTGCCGACTTCCTCACTCTACAACAACGAAAAGGCAGCATCATGTCTGCCGACTCAGGACCTTACTCCTCGTCGGGAACGTTAGACTCGAGGAGCTCTGTCTCGCCACAGGATCTACCTTATGAGTAGGTATGAGGACCGACGTCCCGGTTTTCATTTCCGTGGCCGGCAACATGGCTGGCCACCGTAGCGTTCTACCCGCTATCAACCATGATTCCACTACCTATAGGCGAAGCGCATACGTGTGCCGCGAGTCGCTCTCGCTGCGTAGCAGAGGGCCAAGCAGATTGTGAAGTAGGCGGATTCTCGTCGCTATGAAGAGCACTTCACCAAGTTGCGCAATTCGGGTTATACGATCTGGAACCCAATGAAGTACCCGGAATCTTCACTGCTTGAAGTCGAGAACCAGGAGGGAACATGCCCGTTCACACGGCACGAAACGCATTGCCCAGGACTATGGCAACCAACCCGTCTCGAAACGTGGCGAATGGAAGACCCTCGTCCTCTCCGACCTGCAAAGTCATCCTAGACTGAATTCAAACAACAGCCAGATGCCTAGCGTGTCGGATGCACCATCTCCTGTGAGTATATGCGCAGTCGCAATCGGAACAACATACTTTCGGGCGCCAGGCACATACCCAAAAAAGAGAGATGACTCAGATGCGAGATTGAACGTACAGCCGATAGTTGACTGTGCTGGAGAAAACATGATTATCGTGGAGTGGAAAACTGCAGTATGGGAATGAGGTAATAAGTGGCCGAAGAATGGTTTTGTTGATTACGTGTAATTCGGCCTCGCAATGGCAATGCAGGACTGCAAAAACACTCAGGCTGCATCCCACAAGAATATCAAGACTGGCTAAACGACCGTATCCAAAGTTCTTGTTCGTAGTTTTGCCTAAGATCATGCAGCTTTTCGAAGTGCGCGAGTACCTGCTTACGGTAAGAGACTTGCTCATAGACTTGGTTGATGGAAACAACGTAACTTATTCTTACCAATGTTACACGAATAGTCGAATTGCGTACAACGTGATGGAGTACTGGAGCGACGTAATGCTAGCCGGTCATCTTCGGCCAAGACATTGGCATCTCGAAAACGGAGCCTGCTCCGACCCCGTCTCAAACGTTGTCGCGGCCCCGATGTCTCGTGTACAGCTTCCACATAGACGCTTAACCGAAGACTTGCAGGACGTGCTTAAACATCTATTTGTAGGCTAGTTGATCGAGATTAGACTACTACGGCACGGTTGCTTGCTCGACGCGGCGCAGTGGACGCCCCGGGCCAGACGATCGGTGGATCTGAGTGCGAACCTTCGTGACACGCGCCTCGATTCCGGATGCTACGCGACGGGACATGAACATTTGTGGGTCCGAACCCATGTCCGGTGCCAGTCGATGAACCATTGCAGATGCACTATCGAGACTGCATGAACTCTCATGCAGGGGATCGGGGCGTTGCACGTTAGAAGTTGAGTCCGCTGTTATGCATTGTCATGGGCAGACTGGCGATGATCTGTCATACACGGATGTGCCGCGGAAACCGTTACACCCTCCCACATGTCCGGTAGCGTCCTCAAGAAGATTTTGCAGTATCATCCTGCCGATCGAATGATCTCAACGTGGCGACTCTACATTGTCACTAGCTCCGTCTTCATCGCGCTATCTGCAGGGCAAACGGCCAAGCCTGGGTCCACGCGGACAATGGCCCGTGGCTCACGAATGGGACTACATTCCCGAGGGGCGGGCCGGTAGACTTTTGCCAGGCGAAGGCTTTGGAGGCATCGTCGCTGCAAGCCGCTTCCCCGGACCAACATCTCAGCCTGACAGCCAACTTATGATGCAATGTAGCGATCCAGTTCTCATTGGCACGCACTATAGTAACATACGCGCAATCCCATGGCCACAGTGCAGACCGTTGGAATTGAGGGAGTATCCTTCGCACATCGTTAAGATCATGAGCGCACTACACCCTGCCAATGGTGATCGCTTCGGAGCACCTATCTCAGTGGCGTTTGTGTGCTATGGTGAAGCAAGGCTGTAAGGGGACGCATCAACCCCGTCTATTCCGGCCCTTAGAGGGAGGTGAGCTTGGTACCGCGATCTTGTCACAGATCTACGGGTAGCAGAACGGTCTTGAGGACACAAAGACTCGACCAAATCAAACCGGATGGATGGCTACCATGTTGCCAGATTGATCATGCTCACGGTCGGGACGCGGCGCGATGTTTCACTGTAAAAGCCGCCACAGCTTACCTGTTGCGCTACGCTCTGCCTGGATGTCGCATGGACTGCCATCGTTCACACTCAAATAACGCGTCTCTTGATCCACTACCGTTAGCCACGGTCATGCGGGTGAGCGGCACAACCGCGCCTGGGAACGACCAATCGATTTCCACGCTCTCAAAGGAGACAGGCAGGCAGGTGTCTATTAACGTAAATGACTTGATCAAGTAGCAGTCCCGGCAACCTGGTTGAATCTCATGCTGTGCATGTTCGCTTATGTATCTCATGTCCCGTCAGTTTGGGGATCGACTCATTTTGGAGCTTATTCTATTGCGAACTCTGTCGAGTCAGCGATCGATAAATCTTTCGACATGACTTCTTCATGGTCAGGCTTTGGACCAACAGAATCAGCATCATTGCAAGATCCTTCCAATCCAAAGAAGAAACCTCAGCCTCGACAGCTTCTTTCTTGCACCAAGTGCCGTGAAAGAAAGGTCAAGGTCAGTCGTACCGGAAGGTTACATATCAACCAGCATGGGTGCTTATGGTTGCACAGTGCGATCGTACGAAACCGTGTTCGGCATGCTGTGCCCGTGGACACCCCAAGGAGTGCGAGTTCATCGTCGGCGAAGGCAATGACTACAGTCCCATACAGCAGTCGTATGAGATCCGAAAGCTTCGTTCCGAGAACCAAAAACTGAAGGAACGCCTGCGCGATGCTCACTTATTGTACTCTGGTGATGAGGTCGACGCCGACGAGCCCCCTGACGGTACCGGCTCGAAAGTCATCTCGCGAGCGACCGCTGCGAAGCAACGTCGGTTTCGGACGAGTGATCGCATCGACAACATATACTTTGGCACTCCTGGGCTAGCGAGTATCATCTCCGACGTTAGTATTGTCGTTGTCCCCTTCGTTCAGTACAGGAATATTGACGTTTCGCAGTTTGCGAATCTGCAAGTTGGCAATCACTCCTTGACGTATACCATGCCAAAGGGCCAGGACATGTACCCGCCGCAGGGCTCAATGTATCCTTTCCCGATGATGAGGGTCGGCGACAACACCACAGCCGCGTTACTGATGCTTTTACCGCCGCGTGAAGAGGTGTTCGAATGTCTCGATTTCTTCTCAAAGCGGGCACAGTCTTGCTCATTCCCGCACATGCCTGACGAAGTTACGAAGAAGGAGGTGGGTCGATTCCTTGACGAAGCTGGCGAAGATCCAGCACGAATGGAAAATAACTCGAACATGCTTGCATTGATCTTTGCGACGCTAGCCACGGGAATGCAGATGGGCGTCCACGATCGCAGTGGTGCGCAATGGATCGAGGGTGCCGTCGAAGATGCTGCCCAACGGGGTGATTGCTATCGTGCGTCCCACCACTGATGGTTCCTATCTGATCATGCTGACAATCTCGTAGTCGCTGCCTGCATGCAAGCACTGCGCAATGCCTCCTTCATGAGTCGACCAACATTACTAGGCGTACAGACACTTATCATGCTGGGACCATACTTGACGAACAGCGGTCGCTTCCTCGATGCATGGACTTTGTTTGGATCCACTATTCGCATGGCACACTCGATAGGGCTACACCGTAATCCGAAGAGCCTCGATCCTGTTCCACCTCTTCGCGAGGGTACGATCCGACAGTCATTGTGGTGGTGGATGCTTCACATGGACCAGCAGTATTCGGTGACGCTGGGAAGGCCACTAGGCATCTCAGGCTTAGGCGACTGTCCTCCACCTGAACCACTGACGACTGACACGACCGTGTTGCGACTTGGAGAGTTCGCCGACCACTTCACGATATTGGCAAGGCAGATCCTCAGTAGCGACGGCATGATGAACGTAGGCAAGATCGACGAGTTCACGGATAAATTGATGGGACTGTGGGACACTATGCCAGAGTCTTTGCAATTCAACGAAAGTTGGTCAAGAGAAGACACTGTTCTACCAGACTGGCCGCTCGATGTCATGGCTGCAAGTAAGTCGGGTACACACCAACGTAGTAGCGCGATCGGTCACTGACATTGCCTAGCGTTGTTTGCAAAGGTCCAGTCCATAATAGTGTTGCTGAACCGGCAACGTGTAGAGGGGACCCAGCACTCTACCTCGGATTCCCCGCCGACCATGCAGAGCAGCTTCACTACCAGCTTCACCAGCACTACGTATACTCCGTCGACAACTGGAGGCGACAGTCTCCTGCATCCTGCACCCATACGTGGTCGGGTGCTGGTAGTCAATTCTTCCATTCACCTGCTACAGACCTTCCTCTTCTTCCGACACCGCAATCCTGCTGTGCTCATTTGCTGGACACTCGGCCAGCAAGCGTTCAACGCGGCAATGATCTTGATCCTTGACGCCTGGGAGACATCTAACGAGAACAACGAATGGCTTGTCAACCAAGCTTTTGTTGTCTTCGATGAAATGCAGCGCAACGGCGTTCACAAGCTTGCCGCACTGGCCGTGCAACACATCTCGGACGGTCTCATGCAGCTTGGTCATCGACGGCAAGAACGCCTTGCCGCTGTGGAAGAGGCTCACGCAATGTCACGCAGTAACAGCGAGCATCTTGCTCATTATCCTTTCCATCCTACGCTTACCATGCCCCCGACTCCGCTCCTTGACCTTTCCGGCGATGCAGTCATGGGCAACTCCGGTACGTTT